>BLSH010074524.1:303539-327568 GCA_018402905.1 Glandirana rugosa | reverse complement strand
GATCCTTCCAGCACCTGAGCCCAGGCCCAAGGTCAACCCCCCCGCCCAGGATTTAGGGTACCCCAGTGGGCCACTGACAGTCTCCACAGCACTGTATCTCTATCTTCCACCTGACTGCCCCTGCTGGCATGACTCATGCCTATTTATGCGGTAAGCCTAGCCACCTGCCACCCCCTTACTGGGGATTGGCTGAGGGCCTCATAAATATTCCAGACAGCTCCTCCTAACTGCCACCCACCAGCTCTTAACCACTTCAGCCCCGGAAGAATTTGCCACTTTAGGACCAGAGCACTTTTTGCGATTCGGTGCTGCGTCGCTTTAACTGACAATTGCGCGGTCGTGCGGCGTTGTACCCAAACAAAATTTGCGTCCTTTTTTTCCCACAAATACAGTTTTCTTTTGGTGGTATTTGATCGCCTCTGCGTCATTTCTGATCGCCGCTATAAACAAAAGAAGAGCGACCATTTTGCAAAAAAACCCAAATTTCTTACTTTTTGCTAAAATTCAAATCCAAAAAAACATTTTTTTCACCGTTTTTGGCCGATTTATATTCTTCCTCATATTTGCGCAAAAAAAAATTGCAATCGGCGTTTATTGATTGGTTTGCGCAAAAGTGGCCGCATTTATGGATGGTGAGAATTAATTTCTGGGGGTTTTTTTTACTAGTAATGGCGGTGATCTGCGATTTTTAGCGGTAATGCGATATTGGGGCAGACATGTTGGAACATTTTTGACACTTTTTTGGGACCAATGACATTTATTCAGCGATCAGAAATTTAAATGTCCACTGATTACTGTATAAATGTCATTGGCAGTGAAGGGGTTAACCTGCAGGGGGAGAGCTAGGGGTTAATCGTGTTCCCTGGGTGTGTTCTTACTGTGGGGGGGTTGGGCTACCATGGGCATGAGAGATCTAACTGATCCCAGTGATAGGGATCAGTAGATCTCTCATGTCCCACTGAAAGAGCGGGGAACCGCCGTGTTTACATCGGCGGTTCCCCGTTCTTTCCCTGTGGCCGCTCATCGCGGCTCGCCGGCGGACATCGGGTCCGCCCGAGCCACCGGCACACTCACCAGGAGTGCGGCGGGTGCGCGCCACGCCGCCGGTGTGCGCGCCCCCTGGTGGCCAAATGCAGATTGCCGCTTATTTACGGCGATTCGCGCAGGGCTCCCCGACTGCCGCCGTGAAAAGACGGCGCGCAGTGGGGAACCTGTTAAAGTATCTACAACCTTCTAGACCAGGGGGAGGCACAAGAGGAGCTGTCAGGATGAGTCATCCAGCCCTGACTCACTGAACCCTGACCTAGATTCACAGCTCAAACTTAGCCCTTATATCTAGCACACACTAGAGGGTCTTTTGGGGTCCCCTGCCAGCACTCTCAGCTTTACCTATTCTGTGTTTGCCCCTATAGCAAACGGCTTGCTATGGGGCAAATGTGCAGGCCTGCTCCATAGCTGGGCTGTATACATTCATAAACACGCAAAGTGTGCCTCAGCCCCATCCCCCGCTCCCTCCTAATGGCTCCCACTATTCTAAGCCAAGCCTATGAAAGCAGGAAGAGGGGAAAGAAAAACTGAAGCTGGGCACAGCACTGGATCAATACAAGTATTTAGAGAAGGGGGGGGGGGGCAGCAACTGGAAGTTTTTTTACCTTAATGCAAATATTGCATTAAGGTGAAAATCATTTGCCTTTGCAGCTGCTTTAAAATAAAATAAAATATTTGATATTTTCTGTTTTTGTAGTAAGTTGCCATGGTGAATATCAAAGATCTCTTGACTTTGTAATCTGCAGCTGTGTTTTTTTCCAAGATGTGTGTTGATGATGTGTTTATTTACTTTTCAACTTTTATTGTCTCTGGGGGGGGGGGGCACTATCAGGGTGTCCCCTTCACAACCTAGACCCCACATCAATCAAGCCAGTAGTGTAGGGAAGAAGCCATTGTTCTAATCAAAATGGAAACAAGGTGCTTTACATATAAATGAAGATGAGTTTTTACCTCCTCTCCTGTTTATATTTATCTCCCTCCTTTTTGTTTATTCTCTCCCTTTTTTTCTCCCCCTTTTCATTGCTTCCCTCCCCTTTACTCACCTCTCATTTTCCCCTTCTCTTTTCCCTTTGTTTCCCTTCCTTCCTCCTTCCAACCCCCTTCCCTTCCTACCCCCAAAACCTAGTAGAAAAAAATGTTACCTCCTAGAAAGAAGCATATTTTAATGGTCCTTCCTAACAGCACCTTCAAATGTCGCAAACATCAAATCCATCATATATGTATATGTATATATATATATATATATATATATATATATATACAGTATCTCACAAAAGTGAGTACACCCCTCACATTTTTGTAAATATTTTATTATATCTTTTCATGTGACAACACTGTAAAAATTACACTCTGCTACAATGTAAAGTAGTGAGTGTACAGCTTGTATAACAGTGTAAATTTGCTGTCCCCTCAAAATAACTCAAAACACAGCCATTAATGTCTAAACCGCTGGCAACAAAAGTGAGTACACCTCTTAGTGAAAATGTCCAAATTGGGCCCAAAGTGTCAATATTTTGTGTAGCCACCATTATTTTCCAGTACTGCCTTAACCCTCTTGGGCATGGAGTTCACCAGAGCTTCACAGGTTGCCACTGGAGTCCTCTTCCACTCCTCCATGATGACATCACTGAGCTGGTGCTGAGGTTAGAGACCTTGCGCTCATCTACCTCCCATTTGAGGATGTCCCACAGATGCTTAGTAGGGTTTAGGTCTGGAGATATGATTGACCAGTCCATCACTTTTACCCTCAGCTTCTTTAGCAAGACAGTGGTCATCTTGGAGGTGTGTTTGGGGCCGTTATCAATTGGAATACTGCCCTTCGGCTCAGTCTCCAAAGGGAAGGGATCATGCTCTGCTTCAATATGTCACAGTACATATAGTTATTCATGGTTCCCTCAATGAACTGTAGCTCCCCAGTGTCGGCAGCACTCATGCAGCCCCAGATCATGACACTCCCACCACCATGCTTGACTGTAGGCAAGACACACTTGTCTTTGTACTCCTCACCTGGTTGTCGACACACATTGACTTGACACCATCTGAACCAAATAAGTTTATCTAGGTCTCATCAGACCACAGTTCCTTCTGGGACAACAGCCATGCAGACCAATTTTATGCAGTATGCGGCGTATGGTCTGAGCACTGACAGGCTGACCCCACCATCCCCTTCAACCTCTGCAGCAATGCTGGCAGCACTCATACCTCTATTTCCCAAAGACAACCTCTGGATATGACGCTGAGCATGTGCACTCAATTTCTTTGGTCGGCCATGGCGAGGCCTGTTCTGAGTGGAACCTGTCCTGTTAAACCGCTATATGGTCTTGGCCACCAAGCTGCAGTTCAGTTTCAGGGTCTTGGCAATCTTCTTATAACCTAGGTCAACTTTATGTAGAGCAACAATTTTTTTTTCTGATCCTCAGAGAGTTCTTTGCCATGAGGTGCCATGTTGAACTTCCAGTGACCAATATGAGAAAGTGAGAGTGATAACAACAAATTTAACACACCTGCTCCCCGTTCACACCTGAGACCTTGTAACACTACCAAGTCACATGACACCGAGGAGGGAAAATGGCTAATTGGACCCAATTTGGACATTTTCACTTAGGGGTGTACTCACTTTTGTTGCCAGCGGTTTAGACATCAATGTGCTGAGTTATTTTGAGGGGGCAGTAAATTTACACTGTTATATAAGCTGTACATTCACTTTTTTACATTGTAGAAAAGTGTAATTTCTTCAGTGTTGTCACATGAAAAGATATAATAAAATATTTACAAAAATGTGAGGAGTGTACTTATTTTGTGAGATACTGTATATACAGTATGCCATATTTCCCAAAAGTTATGGTATAATGTCCAAGCACACTCAGTCCCATGAATCCTTATGTCCGCATTTCACTGCATATCATTGCCAATGTATTCCAAAAGGTAATTCTCTAAGGCAAGCAAGGGATACAGTCTAGTTGAACATTAACTTGCTAAGAAGAAATGATAAAGTGTACATTGTTTCCTTGGGCTGTAAGCTAGCCACTGTATGTAGGCCTTACAAGAAAATTATGTTATAAGTAAGAATGAGCATATCTGCTGTGTTTAATTTATAAAAAGGTTTGGAGAAACCTGGTTGAAATTCAGTGAATCACTGAAGTCTATCTTATTACATTATTCTGGTCATTTTTAGGGCTAATAGGCAAATTCTTCTGAAACAACATAGAAAGTTAGACATTGCCATGGGGACATGCACCAATGGCCAAAAATCCCCAAAAACTGTACAGTGAGGAGAGGGTCTATTTATCCGGGTGCAAGAGCAACATTGAAAATACATAAATCCTTTTTATAACATCTATTGCGGATGACTTAAGTTGTTTGTTACAAAATAGTACAATCACTACAGACTTAGTCTTAGCGAAAGCTTACACTTGCAGTGCATAATTAACCGTGGAATTGATTTCTCTTTTACAATTCCCTTGGCTTACATACTGTACAACATCAGAACCCCAATATTATTTATTTTCAGTTTTAAAATGGCTTTTTCAGGTAGTTCAATTGTTAATAAGTCTACTTTGACATAGCCTACTACTTTGACAAGTAATATTCTAAGGCTGTCTCCCTGATGCAAAACTGCTCTGTTGCTGTCCAATTTCAATTCATTAAGAATTTATAGACTGAAGATACAACAGTATCTTCAGTAGCAAGGTGTAGATGATATAGAAGTGTAAAATTGCCCAGCAGAAAGGCAGTTCTATTAACCACTTGCTTACTGGGCACTTAAACCCCCCTCCTGCCCGGACCAATTTTCAGTTTTCAGTGCTGTCACTCTTTGAATGACAATTGCACGGTCGTGCGGCATTGTACTCACACAAAGTTGACATCCTTTTTTTCCCACAAATAGAGATTTCTTTTGGTGGTATTTCATCACCTCTGTGGTTTTTATTTTTTGCTCTATAAACAAAGAAAGAGCGACGATTTTGAAAAAAGAACAATATTTCTTACTTTTTGCTATAATAAATATCCAAAAACAAAAAATAAAAAAACAAATCTATTCATCAGTTTAGACCGATATATATTCTTCTACATATTTTTGGCAAACAAAATCGCAATAAGCCTATTTTGATTGGGTTGCGCAAAAGTTATAGCGCCTACAAACTATGGACATTGGTTTATGGCGTTTTTATTATTTATTTATTTTTTTACTGGTAATGGCAGTGATCTGCAATTTTTATCCGGACTGCTATATTGCGGCCGACATGTCTGACGTTTTTGATACTTTTTGGAACCAATGACATTTATACAGCGATCAGATCTAAAAATAGACACTGATTACTGTATAAATGTCATTGGCAGGGAAGGGGTTAACACAAAGGGGGTAGTGAAGGGGCTAAATGTGTTCCCTGTATGTGTTCTAACACTGTGGAGGCAGGACTAACAGGGACATAACAGATCTAACTGATCCCGAGGGATCAGTAGATCTGTCATGCTCCCCCTCACAGAGCGGGGAACAGCCATGTTTACATTGGTGGTTCCCCTTTCTGGCTCTCAGTGTATGGATCGCGGGTCTCTGGCAGACATCGAGTCCACCCGATCCGCGGGCATGCTCACGTGGCATGCGGCGGCGAGAACACGCCTGGCGCAAGCAAAAGGGGAGGACGTCTTTCAGGTTTCAGATTTCAGGTTTCAGATCTGTGATGTAGCCGTCAATCGGCTATAGCGTGGATCTGAAGCAGTTAAGCAAAACTAGGTTCAAGATTATTAGAGACCGACCGGGGTTTTACTACAAGATTTAAGATACCACATAAGATACAGCAGTGTGAAACTGGCCAGCAGCAACACAATTACAACCTATTTAGGGATAATCGGACAACAAGAGTATGCCTAACTTTTATTTCTACTGGGATAGGGAAGTGCTGTGAATGTGAGTGATTATATTTCAGTTGGTTTAGGTGCACACTGTAATTGCAAATAGTGCAGCTCCAAAAACAGATGGTCTATCACAAGTGAATGCTGCGAGCGGCCTAAATTTAAAAGAGAAACTTATAGAAATTCAATAAAAAACATTCCTGAAACAATACCACATTTTTAAAGCAGAAATCTGTGATTTTCAAAAAATCCCCTATTATTACACATCCCTACACTAAACACTAAACAGTTATTACATTTGTGAATCCTTACCTTTGAAGAGATATGTCCAATTTAATTTACAGGAAGTCTCTCTCGTTCAAATGATGCATTATGTATTCTGCAAGGCAGGCTCTGTTAGAAGCGTGATTGCATCATATCCTCTTCTCTCTGTTTAGACTACATTTCCCATCAGACATTGCAGATTTCAATGCATATGGGAGGTACTCTAGCCTGTACATGTAAATGTGAACAAGCCCACTTCAACATGAATCACACCCTTTATTCTGCAGCCAGGCCCACTAACCAGTGACACACAACATGTCTTCTCTCCCCTTTAGTCACAAGAAGATAAACATTTTGCCCTTACATGCTTTCTGTAATCATTGCTGATCTGTACACACATCCCATAATAATATATTATACACACTGCATTCAGCTGTAATTCACTATTGGAAATATTCCTCCTCCTCCTGCAGATCTGAGATCATTATAACAACAATCAGTGCTGGTATGGTATATGAGAACATCCCCAACTGCAACACAGAAAGAAAGAGCCGTGATGTTTTATATGAGCATGTGGCACAGGTAAATGTCCGCATGAGAAAAACACAAAAAAAGCGCAGCGCTAACTTATTAATCAATAACACAATAATGGTGGAACCCATTAATGTATGGAAATCTCAATAAACTTCAATATTACCATAATACCGGTCTCTGTGATATGTAACATCACATATTACCGCTTATCAGTGCCCATCAGTGCGGTCAAACAGTGCCCACCATTGCCGCTTATCAGTGCCCATCAGTACGGTGACACCATGTCCACCAGTGCCGCTTATCAGTGCCCATCAGTGTAGTGACACTGTGCCCACCAGTGCTGCTTATCAGTGCCCATCAGTGCAGTGACACCGTGCTCACCAGTGTGGTGAAACCACACCCACCAGTGCCACTTATCAGTGACCATCAGTGCGGTGACACCGTGCTCACAAGTGCGGTGACACCATGCCCACCAGTGCTGCTTATCAGTGTCCATCAGTGTGGTGACACCGTGCCCACCAGTGCTGCCTATCAGTGTGGTGATACCATGCCCACCAGTGCCCATCAGTGTGGTGACACCATGCCCAACAGTGCTGCTTATCAGTGCCCATCAGTGCAGTGACAGCATGCCCACCAGTGTCACTTTTCAGTGCGGTGACACCGAGCTACCAGTGCTTCTTATCAGTGTGGTGACACCGTGCCCACCGGTGCCGCTTATCAGTGCGGTGACACAGTGCCCGCCAGTGCTGCTTATCAGTGCCCATCAGTACGGTGACACCGTGCCCACCAGTGCTGCTTATATATACCCTCCCATCCCCCACCCCCAAAATAAATGAAAATCCCAAAATACTGTTCCCCTGAAACAGGCTTATTTTTAATAGGGAGAACTTTCAGAATAAATAAAAAAATAAAATCTCTATAGTGCTATGGATGGGACAGAAGCCAACCTTTAACAGTTTCTTAGCTTTCCCCAATCCTTTCCCTACAGCAGCTACCAATCAATACATTGACAATATGGCTGCTTTGTGTGCCCTCTCTTTTTATAGTGAATGGGTTGGTTTAACCAAAAGCCTTCTAAGTCTGTTATCCATAGTGTCATGCAGTGCATTAGGGCTTTATAAAAAAAATTCCTAGGAGGTCTGCACATAAATTCACCAGGACAGAAACTTTTAAATCTGTATGATTCACCTCAGATGATGAACCAAACCTCATTCCCAGTTATAAGCCTTTGTTTGAATGAGAAATGGATAATTCATTATGACTAGATAAGAAAAAAATTGAGGATAGTGGAGTTGTTTCCTCTAGTGACCAATTAGAATTTTTTTTTTCATAAATTGAAAGGTTGGTTGGTTGGTTGCTATTATCAATACCAGCACTTATTATGTTAAGTAATGAATTTTCCTTGAAATGGGGTGCCGGCCCTCCTACAAACAAGTTTTCTGCATTCCTGGTCCTTCATGGCTGGACAAATACAATGTGAAGAGATATAATGCTCTCTGCTTTCTCTTGTGGAGCCCGTCTTCTTTTT
This sequence comes from Glandirana rugosa, assembly GCA_018402905.1. NCBI lineage: Eukaryota > Metazoa > Chordata > Amphibia > Anura > Ranidae > Glandirana > Glandirana rugosa. Next base: position 319,344 of record BLSH010074524.1, on the reverse strand, counting down.
GACAAAAACCTGATATACTGATTGTAGTGACTGAGTTTAGACTGATTCTTTAAATATATGCTTTGCAAGTGGCCATTTGAATAAACCTTAGAATCATATCACATTTTCCCTGCTCCCAAACGAATAGCTTATGATATATATATATTTTTTTACAGAATTCCAGTTCAGCAGTTAAACTAGAATTTCATCATGGTTAAAAGAGTCGCAGTGATTGGTGCTGGTTGCAGTGGACTGACTGCTATCAAATGCTGTCTCGACGAAGGTTTGGAGCCCATTTGCTTTGAAAAGAGTGGCGATATTGGTGGACTCTGGAGATTTAAGGTATTGTCAACACATTATGATTTTTTAATTAAATATATATACACTATATTACTAAAAGTATTGGGATGCCTGCCTTTACACGCACATGAACTTTAATGGCATCCCAGTGTTAGTCTGAAGGGTTCAATATTGAGTTGGCCCAGCTATAACAGCTTCAGCTCTTCTAGGAAGGCTATCCACAAGGTTTAGGAGTATCTATAGGAATGTTTGACAATGCTTCCAGAAGTGCATTTGTGTGGTCAGGCACTGATGTTGGAGAGAAGGCCTGGCTCGCAGTCTCCGCTCTAATTCATCTTAAAGGTGTTCGAGTTGAGGCCAGTCAAGTTCCTCCACCCCAAACTTGCTCATCCATGTCTTTATGGACCTTGCTTTGTGCACTGGCCCAAATCATTTGGTGGAGGGGAATTATGATGTGGGGTTGTTTTTTCTCAGGGGTTGGGCCTGGCCCCTTAGTGAGTACATCCCTCACATTTTTGAGTTGCGTGCACATGCTCAGCGTCATATCCAGAGGTTGTCTTTGGGAAATAGATGTATGAGTGCTGCCAGCATTGCTGCAGAAGTTGCAGGGGTGGGGGGTCAGCCTGTCAGTTCTCTGACCATACACCGCACACTGCATAAAATTGGTCTGCATGGCTGTTGTCCCAGAAGGAAGCCCAAGCGGAAGATGTCACGCTTGTGAGCGCGCACCAGCTGGTCCCTGCAGTGGCCTTGCCGTTCAGTGGCTCCATCTCTTACACGTCCTCACCCAGCCGTGCATCTCTCCCCGGAGCCACAGCCGAGGGGTGGCGCCCCTCCACCTGACATCGCTCTGTCCATTGTGAGAGCATTCCGGTTTTACCTGCCGATCGGCTGCACTCCACGCTCCGAGTGACTGTGCCTGGTGCAATCCATCCATCCCCCATCCATGCTTCGGTCTCCCGCTCTTCCCCACATGCGGAGCGGTTTGTTGCTCCAGAGACTGCACTTCACACCTGCATCACAGCGCCACCCGGCCGTTCCATCTTGACTGGCTATAAGGTTCTCCAGAATGAGAGATGTTGCATCTGCATTGCACGATAGCATGAGGGTTTCACTGCTGTTTTTATACAAGTTTTGCATTGCTATTTTAAATACATTTCACAGTGGTTTACCCTATGGACTTGTGTAGAGACTGAACTTCATGACCGAGGGTCACATCACTATTTCCCACCTATGGGGTTTTCTCATCTAGCGCTTTCACATGTGGTTTCTTTTTAGACTGCCATTTTCTTTTCCACACCACTCCTGGTGTGATTTTTTCATAGCTGCTGTTTAAGCCCCCATTAGATGCCACATCCTGTCCATGGGGGTCCCGTGCCTTAGCCACTGAGCGCCAGACTTGTTGTTGTGGAACCACAACTACCAGCCACCCCTGAGGGGGCCATTGGCCATTGACCATTATATCTTTTCATGTAACAACACTGAAGAAATGACACACTTGTCTTTGTACTCCTCACCTGGTTGCTGCCACACACGCTTGACACCATCTGAACTAAATAAGTTTATCTTGGTCTCATCAGAGCACAGGACATGAATTCAGTAATCCATGTCCTTAGTCTGCTTGTCTTCAGCAAACTGTTTGTGTATCATCTTTAGAAGAGGCTTCCTTCTGGGAAGACAGCCATGCAGACCAATTTGATGCAGTGTGCGGCATATGGTCTGAGCACTGACAGGCTGACCCCACACTTCTTCAGCCTCTGCAGCAATGTGGCAGCACTCATACGTCTATTTCCCAAAGACAACCTCTGAATTTGGCGCTGAGCATGTGCACTCAACTGCTTTGTTTGACCATGGCAAGGCCTGTTCTGAGTGGAACCTGTCCTGTTAAACCACTGTATGGTCTTGGCCACCATGCTGCAGCTCAGTTTCAGGGTCTTGGAAATCTTCTTATAGCCAAGGCCATCTTTATGTAGAGCAACAATTCTTTTTTTCAGATCCTCCGTTTTCTTTGCCATGAGGTGCCATGTTGAACTTAGTCACCAGTATGAGAGAGTGAGAGCAATAACACCAAATACAACACACCTGCTTCCCATTCACACCTGAGACCTTGTAACACTAGCGAGTCACATGACACTGGGGAGGGAAAATGGCTAATTGGGCTCAATTTAGACATTTTCACTTAGGGGTGTACTCACTTTTGTTGCCAGCGGTTTAGACATTAATGGCTGTGTGTTGAGTTATTTTGAGGGCACAGCAAATTTACACTGTTATACAAGCTGTACACTCATTACTTTACATTGTAGCAAAGTGTCATTTCTTCAGTGTTGTCACATGAAAAGATAGAATAAAATATTTACAAAAATGTGAGGGTGTACTTACTTTTGTGAGATACTGTGTATATATATACAGTACAGACCAAAAGTTTGGACACACCTTCTCATTCAAAGAGTTTTCTTTATTTTCATGACTATGAAAGTTGTAGATTCACACTGAAGGCATCAAAACTATGAATTAACACATGTGGAATTATCTACATAACAAAAACGTGTGAAACAACTGAAAATACTGTCATATTCTAGGTTCTTCAAAGTAGCCACCTTTTGCTTTGATTACTGCTTGGCACACTCTTGGCATTCTCTTGATGAGCTTCAAGAGGTAGTCACCTGAAATGGTTTTCGCTTCACAGGTGTGCCCTGTCAGGTTTAATAAGTGTGATTTCTTGCCTTATAAATGTTGGGGATTTATTCAAAATTGAAGGCATACTGAACCAGCATGGCTACCACAGCATCTTGCAGCGGCATGCTATTCCATCCAGTTTGCGTTTATTTGGACCATCATTTATTTTTCAACAGGACAATGACCCCAAACACACCTCCAGGCTGTGTAAGGGCTATTTGACCAAGAAGGAGAGTGATGGGGTGCTGCGCCAGATGACCTGGCCTCCACAGTCACCGGACCTGAACCCAATCGAGATGGTTTGGGGTGAGCTGGACCGCAGAGTGAAGGCAAAAGGGCCAACAAGTGCTAAGCATCTCTGGGAACTCCTTCAAGACTGTTGGAAGACCATTTCAGGTGACTACCTCTTGAAGCTCATCAAGAGAATGCCAAGAGTGTGTAAAGCAGTAATCAAAGCAAAAGGTGGCTACTTTGAAGAACCTAGAATATGACATATTTTCAGTTGTTTCACACTTTTTTGTTATGTAGATAATTCCACATGTGTTAATTCATAGTTTTGATGCCTTCAGTGTGAATATACAATTTTCATAGTCATGAAAATGAAGAAAACTCTTTGAATGAGAAGGTGTGTCCAAACTTTTGGGCTGTACTGTACATAAATAATTTTACTAAAAAAATATAAAATATATATATTCTTCACATGTGAACCTTGAGTTTAGATATTTAAAATAAAATCATGTACATCCACAATCCAATCCAAATCCAAATGGCTCTATTAAAGTGGTTGTCAACTCATGACAACCACTTTAACCTACAAGTAAGCCTATGATAAGGCTTACCTGTAGGTGCCCTGCATATCTCCCAAACCTGCATGGTTCAGGAGATATGCAGTGTACTGCTGATGCCGACGTCATTTCGGCACATGCGCAGTGAAGAAACGGCCTCCATGCCATTTCTTCACTGTGATCGTGCCGTGACTGGATGCTCCCACGCGCTCCGCCAATCACAGCGCTGGAGCCTGCGCTGTGATTGGCCGGAGCCGCAGGCCAGGAAGTGGCATGTCGCCGGTCACAACGGTGTGCCAAGGCCACTGCAACAGCTTTGTTTCAAGGTAAGTATTCCATAATGAGCTAGTATGCAATGCATACTAGCTCATTATGCCTTTTTCTTGCAGGGTTTTCTTTTTTTGGGGGTGGGGAGCGGTGACTTGACAACCGCTTTAAGCCTCTTCATCCAACTGAGGAACTGAAGAATATAGAGTAGATACATTTAAGTAATCCATTACCTGCCATTCTGCCTTTCTATTCCTTTTAGTTTCTGCACTAAATATTTTGTGTCCCTAAGGTAATATGGAAGTCCCTGTTCTATTGGTTGTAGTATCTGATCAATCCAATTACACAGTTTCTCACTCAAACACCCAATGCTGGCTACAGTTTGTTGTCTTATACAATTAATAGTATCTTTATGCACTTTGGGCAAATCATGATGGATTGGAACAATCAATTGATCTGGTATGATGTTACGCATAGAGTCCTTAGCAAAAATCCCAAAAGATTATGTATATGAAATAAAATTCTCTTTTTCCTTAATATATTGTTCAGTTGGATGTCAGATCAGATGTTGATACAGTATGTGTTTGTGTAATTTAAATGTCTCATAGCCAGTGGCAGCCCGTCCATAAGGGGAGCAGGAGTGCCACCCCCCCCTCCCCAATCCATGCATCCGGCCCCCTAATCTACATGCAGGGCGCCCGATGCATGGATTCCAATGTTTTTTTTTTATTGAAGCACGCGATTAGAGCCAGAGGCTCTAATAGGCTTCAGAAAAGGATGGGCTCGGGGCACAGAGCACTGCGCCCCGAGCACACCCACTTGTGTGACAATAGCAAATGAATATTAACTATTGTCTTCCTTATTCTCCTCCCGGTCAATCAGGAAGAGGGTCCCGAGACCCGTCTCCCGATTGGAGAGGCGATCCGATTGGCCACCTAGGAGGAGGGAGGAGATGCATGGCACACAGAGCAGAGGAGGGAGGAGACGCACGCCATGATGCAGGGGAGGAGAAGACGCAGAGGAAGCCGCCACCCAGAACCGCTGCAACCTAAATGGGGTAAGTACGGGGCATGAGGTGCGGGTGACCTGAAGATGACCAGGGGAGTGGCTGTGGGTGCATTGTTTGTCGCCCCCCAAAAATATATACCACCAGCCGCCACTGCTCATAGCCTTCTTATAACATTAATCAATATCCAAAATTACTACTGCTCCTCCTTTGTCTGTTATTTTTTTTAACTTTTGGTATTTGTGAATTACTTTATAACTTATGTAAGACTTTACATAAGACTAATAGAAAAGCCCTTTTCAATATTTGTCAGTTAACCTGACAGTTCTCTCTCTCTACATGCCTCTGATGTCCATCCAATGCTATCCCTCTCTTGTTCACAGGGTAAAAGCCTGATCCATTTCTTGCCCTGATATTAGTGGTAGTAAAGCCCGCTTTGTGATTTTTACCTTTAGGTAAGCCTATTATAAGGCTTATCTGTAGGCAAAATGAATATCTCCTAAGCATATTTAGGAGATATTCACCCTGGATACAGCCGATGACCTCACCGGCGCATGCACTCTGAAGGTCTGCATACGCTATAGACCTTCAGAGCTTTGTGCCAGAACCAAGGGCTCCTGTGCACATGCATGGGAGTGACGTCATTGTGGCTCCAGCCAATAACAGTGTTGGTGTCCGCAAACCTGGAAGAAAGACCAAAGGAAAATGTCAGCACTCTCAGCAGTGACAGAGTGCCACCGGAGAGCCATGTTCTAAGGTAAGCATTTTATAATGTGCTAGTATACGATGAATACTAGCACATTATGCCATTGTCTTACAGGTGTTTTTATTTTTTTTAAACTCTGCCACGTTTCACTGCCGCTTTAATTCTTGAGATTTTGGGAGTTAAATATCTTTCCTCTACATATTGTGAATCAATTGGATTTTGTAAATCAATAATATCTGTTTGCAAATCTACAGTAAGGCCCGGTTCACACAGGGGCGACTTGCGATCCGACTTGAGTCGTCTCAAGTCGCCCCAGGTCTCTTGACACAAGAAATCCCATTGAAGTGAATGGGAGTCATCTTTATGTTACACTACTGAAGTCGCTCCGACTTCAAGGCGACTTCAGAAGAGATTCCTGTACTACTTGGAGGCGACTTCTATCCGACTTGTGCCCATAGAATTCAATGGAAGGCGCCTCCAAGTCGGATCCCCCATCTAAACAGAAATGACTTTCATATTGAAAAGAATAGAATTAATTTAGGGCAACCTCCTCCCTCCCTTCTCTGATTGGCCACAGCAAAGTCGCCTAGCATGAAGTCGTGTTGTAAGTCGCCTCAAGTTGCACTATAAGTTGCCCAAAGTCGCGCTGAAGTTGCTTTCAAATCGCCTAGAAAATTTGCCTTACAAGTCGGATCGCCCCTGTGTTTGAACCGGCCCTAAGTGTGAATTTTTTGTCTTCTAGTAAATTTAAAACCTGAAGAGCAGTAACATTGTGTGAATCACTAAAATTAAAATCCTCATTAGAGTCAATATAAGATGACTGAACATGTCCGTTCATCGCAGGGATCAATAGAACAAGACCAACCTCTTGACCCTCCCCTCATCCATATCCATTGCACACCTGTAATGCTTACATAATGTCAGCTTTCTAAAAATCAAACAAATCAAAGTGGCGGTGCATAATTTAAATCATTGGATAGAAGTTTTATCTCATCTTTTGTGAGGTCATACCTAAAAAATGTAAGATGTTATTACAAAGATTCATCTCAGTGCCATCTGGTGTTTCATTACGGAGATTGTGCAACAGATTAATCTAGAAGATATTGTAACAACTAAATAAACTTGGCTACACATTTTATAGATATGCATTGCAGAGACCCAACACTCTTGAAAGATAATTGAATGGATAGACAGACCCATTAGTAGACGGGACAGGTTTTCTAAATGACGTCATTGTAAAGTATTTAAGATCTTCACAATAAATATATGTGTCAGGATTCAGCAGCTTGGCAGACCAGACACGTAGCTACACCAGGGAACTGAGACCAAACAAAGGATATACTTAAAAAGGTGAGATTTATTAACAGTGCACAGCAATAAACAAACACAGCAAACAGTGAACATAAACAACACCAGAAAACCAAACCCAAACCTGACAAAAACACTAACACCTACACTGCAGACTACAGCTAGCTCTGGACAAGGGTACAGGGTAAACGGGGGAATCAAGGCGGATGCAAGGCAAGGGACAAGAAGCAAGGTGGAGAGAAACAGGCAAGCAGGATCTCTAGCAGCAGGAAGGCAAACTGAATCGTGACGCACTGGGGAAAGGGAGGAACAGACTTAAATAGCCATCCATGGCTGAACCCAGGTGTGGCTCAATTATTACAGCTTGCTGGCTCTGGGGAGACACCTGCTGGTGGCCACTGAAGCTGCAGCAACCAGCCCAGAGCAGCACAGCGCCACCAGTAGGTGAGCTCAATCCTGACAGACTGATTGCTACAGCTTGCTGGCTCTGGGGAGACACCCGCTGGTGGCCACTGGAGCTGCAGCAACCATCCCAGAGCAGCACAGCGCCACCTGTAGGTGAGCTCAATCCTGACAATATGTATACCAGAGAGAGTCACTTTTGAATGGGATGTTTTCAATTACCATGGATTGTTCATCAAACAATAAGTCTGTCTATGCTAGGGTGAAATGCGTTAGACGAGGCCTTAAGTTAGCGGTCTACAGGGTGTGCTGTATGTTCTTTCTGCTTGCTCATAAAAAAAAAAACCTTATCACTTGAATCCAACACTATGAGTGAACAGCAGCGCTATAGTATAAGTGACATAATAAGTGACAATAATGCTTATTGAAAACATAATGAAAATATACTGTATAATATAAAAGATATAAAAAGCCTACTATTTTCAAATCGTCATCAGAGTGCAGTCTCATTCTTTTGGCTTGAGTGCAGCGTGGAGCAGGCGTGGGTTCCTGGGCTTCAGCACCCTGCTGTAAGTTTTATGGGATGCTTCGGAGTGGTGACACATACATATTGTCAAACTGTATCCATCATCTGATGGCTGTCAGTATTTCAGGTTAAAGTGTATGTAAACCCCATTCATAAAAATCTGACCTGGGGACATATATCTGTAGTGTTTACTTATTTCTCTCCAAAGCTCTAAGCCCTGTGTCTTTTTGCTGCTCCGTTCCTCTGTTATCAGCTAAGTCACTTCTGACAAGTTTTCCGACACAGGAGATATCAGCAGCTGGAAATTTGTTTCTGGGAGGGAGCTTAGAGATAGATCAGCAGGCAGATAGTCTATTCACAGTACAGCTCTGCATGTTCCTTCCTTCCTCTGCCTAAGTAGAGGGGGGTGGGGGTGTGCCTTTCTTCCAATCAGCTCTCCCACAGTGCAAGCCCAGACTCCACGCCCACTGCTCAATGAGGAAACAAGGTTTGTAGCATGATCTACACTTTCTAAAGACTGTAGAGAGGGGAAGACAGCAGATATATGTAAAACTTATGTAGGAGGATCTGTTTAATCTCTGTGTATCATCTGAGGCTGTTCACTTCACTGGATATATGTGAGGGTTTACATCCACTTTAAGTTGGGTTAAATGTGTAGTTCCATCTCCCCCACCCCCCACACACACACACTCTATGATTTAGATCACTATTAAGTGAAATACATTAGAACACAGAGGTTCAGGGTGATCTGTCTGTGCACCAAATGGACAAATGAAGCCTGCACTATGACTTTTACAATGGAGTGCAGCTCCTTATCCTTTTGCGTGGGATGATCATTTTGACTACTGCAGGTATTTTTGATCTGCTGGTGTCAGTGCAGAAATCTGAACAACGCTTTAGTCAATCTAAAGCCCTAAACCACTCCATTTAGATATAAAACACCAATTAAATAAATGGGCATTCATTATAAAAGAATGGCATGTATTTTTAAATGCAGCTAGGGGAAGTGTCTGAATTTGAATTTGAGACAGCCTTATGTAATCCTCCCTCTCCTCTTGTACAGCACCCCTCAGACTGGGATAGGGAGCACCAGTACCAGGATCCAATCAGGTATCCTGCATGTACTGTCAATGAGACATGCTGATTGGAGGAAAGAACAGCATGATCAGGGGGTTGAACTTCCATTGCTCCTTCGCTGTCTTGTCACAGACTGGGTAGCAGCAGCAAAGGAATGTAAGGTTACCAGCCTGGCTGTAAGTCCAGCAGGGTTGTGTAAGCTTCAAGTCTGGATAGATAGAAATAAAAATCCTTTTACAGGTAAAACAACTTCTGTATATGTTTTTCATCTGTGTGGTTGTAAACCTCAGACATGAAATCTGAACACAGCACGTATTTCTATAGTATCACTCCAGAGCACTAAGTGTCATTCCTCTCTGCTGTCAAGTTCCTCTGTTATCTCCATTAGTCACGTGTGACGTGGTTTCTTGACACCAAGAGCTAAAAAGGTGACAGGTGAGGGACCTCCAGCAGACTGACAGCTTCAGCTCTGTTTAAGTGTGCTGTGTGCAGGAGGTGTCCCTTACCTCCAATCGGCTCTCAGAGCTCTTGTATAGTTTGTAACTGCAGCTTCCCGCCCCCTGCTTTGTGAGTCTGTGAAAATCCTTTTTATTCATGAATTTTTCAAGGATGTACAGGACAAATGGCTGCAAATACACAGGTACAACTGGGTAACTGTGTATAAGTAAGGGCTTATAACCACTTTAAGTCTAGAGGCATTCCAGTATTTTAAAGTTAAAGTGAACCAATAGTTTTAATTATTACAAAATCTCTGGGCACCCCTGAACCCTTCACTTAATGCAGTTTTCAAACTGAGTTACATGTGAAAGCCCCGCATCTGACTGTGCAATGCTGTGACCTCTTTATTAGACTACTTTAATAGGCGTATGTTACACATTTTTATTTTGACAAAAGGTCTGTTTAATCCACTGCATTTTATTTAATGAGTTAAGAGAATGTACTGCCAAAGGAAAAAAAAAACACTCTGAATGTTTAACTGAGGTCAAGCGTGGAATCAGAGCCCAAAATGATGTTGCAAGTCAAATTCCTGGCATTCTGTATGCATGCTCCTGTGTAATAAATCCTTCATGGGTGCGTGTTTTGTAGCTTGTTTTCTAAATTCAGTTAAAACATTTGAAATCAACACAAAAGGCTTCATATTTTTACTGCACCTATACTCTTAATAAATAAAAAAAAGAACATCACCAAAGTGCTGAACACATAAGGCATTATTGATACAACCTATCAAAAAACATTTTTCAATTATCTGTCTGTGTTAGCCAAATTGATTGCAGTCTATAAATCTGAATTCATGCTGTATGATGTTAATTGCAGGAAGTTCCTGAAGATGACAGAGCCAGTATTTATAATTCTGTTATCATTAATACATCTAAGGAGATGATGTGTTACAGTGATTACCCGATACCAGAGGACTACCCCAATTTCATGCACAATTCCAAGGTGCTGCAGTATTTCCGGCAGTATGGCGAACATTTTCATCTGCTCAAATACATCCAATTCAAGGTAAATATATATTACAAAATTCAGTGTTAATAATGCGCTATAACCCAACACAATCCCCAATTGCATCTTAGCAAACTGTCCTATCACCACATCACTGTAATATATACAGATGTGTATATATATATATATATATATATATATATATATATGCTGTTTTCAAACTCTTAATTAAAAATTACCCTTCAATTTAATTTGTAGAATGCTGTAACATTGCAACAAAGTACATTACAGTTTTACCTAATGAATTAGTCTGGATAACTTGCATTGCTCATTGCAGTTTCTGTAGTGATGTGTATTGGATGTATTTATTCTGGAATCCCCATAATATAAGCAATTTCAAGTTTACATGGGATTTCTCAAAATGTTGCAGGGATTCTTCTTGAGGCCCGGTTCATACTGGTACGACACGACTGTTGTACAGCTGTCATCCTAATTTGGTCCTACTTCCATCCGACTTGAATGAACAGCATACAATTTTGCTCCAACTTTCAGATAGTCGGACTTGTCCTTTGACCAATCAAAACAATCCCAGTGTCACATAAATTCCTTTTACTGCTGCTGTAATCACCATGTTGGATGTCACAAGCAGGGAAGCCATCAGAAATTTTGGGGTCCCTTACACAGCTTCAGGCCTGGGCCCCATCAACATTCCCCAGGGCCCGCCCACTGGCTGTTCCACCGAATACTCCCACTGGTTATCCCTATATTTACTATTGTCTTATGGCTTCTCCTTCTGGACAATCAGGATGGATCGGGTTAGCCTGGAGGAGAATCTGAGTAAGCCGTGAAGGGATGAGTGTAGGGGGGGTCACCTTGGAGGGGTGAGTGCGGGCAGACCTGGGGGGTCTTACTATGTTTGCATTTTTTTCTTCTAATTTTTAATTGTTTTTATGTTTTTTTTTTGGGGGGGGTCACCCTGGAGGGGTGAGTGCGGGTGGACCTGGGGGGTCTTATTTTTTTTTTGTTTTTTTTTTTATATTTTTACATTTTACATCTTTTTGGGGGTTCCTCCTGGAGGGGTGAGTGTGGGTGGACCTGGGGGGGCCTTACTATGTTTGTGTTTTTTTTGTTTTTTTAATTTTACTATTTATATTTCTTACATTTTTTGGGGGGGGTCACTCCAGAAGGGTGAGTGCGGGTGGACCCTCTGCAGTCTTACTATATTTGTGTTTTTGGGGTTTTTTTGTTTTTTATTTTTACTTTTTAAATGTTTTACTTTTTTTTTGGTGGGGGGGGTCTTTGGTGAGACAGACCCCCATATCTCTTATTTTGAGACAGAAAAAGGGACTGAAGATAGTCCCTTTTCTCTGCAGCACTTTACATCAATGAATGAGGAATTTCTGGAATTTCTCATTCATTGATAAAATGACAGATTGATACCACACTTGCGGTTACTATTATCAGCTTTCAGTGGAACATATAGCAGCGATCTTAGTGATCGCTGCTTGCGCCCACAGTGCTACAGGGGGGGGCTTGGTAAACACATGTTTACCAAACACCAACTTCACCCCACCTCCCCCTGCCGCGATCCCCAGCCTCACAGCTCAGTGAAGAAGCTGCAGGCAGTGGGAGGGAAGGAGGGATGCCGCTTGGAGTGGTGATGGATGGGGGGGGCGCGGGGACCTGTATGGGGGGACCTAAGTGGTGGGGGGGACACGTCTGGATCCCCCCAAGCCCCATGCAGCACCTGAAGCCAGCTGGAGCAGCAGAGGAGGGATGCCGGCTAATGATGTTAGCTGTGTGGATAGAACTTTGGGGGGGTCGGATTGGGTGTGGGGGGGGTTCAGTGCTGGGGGGAAGGGGGATGAAGGGGATAGGAAAGGAGGGGGCAGTTTTAGGTGGAAGGGAGTGGCAGGAGGTGGAGAGGCAGGGGACAGGGAAGCCGTTGCATGGAGGGGGGCTGTCACGGGTTAATAACTCTGATTAGCAGATTGTAATCCGCTGATCAAAGTTATAGAATTGTTCATCAGAGTCTGCTGAACAATTCTGATATAGGCTTATGGTCATTGAAGTGACGTGAAGCTTATAGGAGACAGAGAAATTAGGTGGCAGTGATGCAGGAGAGAAGGACCAGCCGAGGCAGGGAGTGGACCAGGCACCGGGCCCCTTGAGATGCTCGGGCCCCTTACGGCAGTACTGCCTGTAGCCCCCTGATGTTAGACCTGGTCCCAAGTCGGATGGTTAGGATGAGGATCTGACTTTGATCCGACTTCAATTGAATGGGCCAGTTAAGACAGCTCTCATAAGGAACCATTTCTTTATATACATCATGTGACATGTGCTCTCAAAGTCGGAGTATATGTCGCACCAGTGTGAACCGGGCCTGAATGTGAAACTTTATTTATTGTGAAGTAAATGTTTTAACGTAAATACAAATTATAAGCTAGATAAGGTTTTCAATTAACAGCATTTCAGGGTTATGTTTTGAATGGGATTCATTTTTATTTAGAATATGCAATGCCTTATTCCTATTCATTGCTTGTGTTAATTCACATGTTCTGTGAGTAAGGTGACTAAGGCAAGTATATCTAAACTCCAAACCAAAAATATAATATATTGCGACATATCAGTTCTTAGGTGTGAAGGCTGCATTCTTTTTGAAAATATTTTTTCTTTATTTCAGCTTTGTGATCCTGTCCTAGAGTGACAACGCTCTCTTACTGTCCCATATTTATGGAGGAGCAGGATTGTCACTCTAGTATAGGAAGTTATTTTAGATCAGGGGTCTCAAGACTTTCCAAACCTAGGGCCAGTTTCATGCCTTTCAGATTTTAGGAGGGCCAGACTGTGGCCAGTAGGAGTAGAAAATACCTCAGCATCTATTGGAGTCCACGATGTCTCAGACTTGGTGGTCAACGGGATTTAAAAAATGTGGTCTGTAGAAGGAATGATGCCCCATCACTGGTGTCAGTAGGAGGAATAGTGCCTCCGTGCCGTTTCTTCACTGAGATCGTGCCGGCTGATTGGCGGCTTCCGCGCGCATGCGTGGGAGTGACATTATGCGGTTTCGGCCAATCACAGAGCCGGTGTCTGTAGCCCCAGAAGGAAGAGGGGAGAAAATGGACGCGGCCTGGAGCGGGGATAGCGCAGGCTTCCAATGCAGGTAAGTGTCACATAATAGGCTAGTATGCGATGCATACTAGCCTATTATGCTTTTACATTGACGGGTAATTAAGAGGAACGAAGAGGAAGTAAAACCCATTAGGGTTTACTTCCTCTTTAAAGAATATTTGCCATTTTACTCATCTCCGTAGCATAGGTTGGAGGTGTTCTGTAGACCACAGCGAGAACTTAAGACAATGTAAAGTTATAACAGTACTAACTTCATTCATGTTTGCCTCAATGGGTAAAAATGTATCAGTGGCCAATGGCCCATTAAGGGTTAGCCTGTCCTGTTTGGCTCTGTTGCCATGGATATCAACAGGTGTAGTCAAATGACCTCTGTCTTGTTCTGTCTTACATGAAGACGGCTGTTTGCAGCATTCGGAAATGCCCAGATTTTCTTACCACTGGTCAGTGGGATGTTGTCACCGAGTCGGAAGGAAAACAGGAGAAGCATGTCTTTGATGCCATCCTTGTGTGCATAGGTCACCACACACATCCAAAATTACCTCTTCATTCTTTTCCAGGTATGAAACTTTCAAAAAGATAAGGTATACCCATGGACAGGAAGATTTCATTAACCTGTGAGAGATTTGCCTTCCCTTTTCAGCCAAGTAACCTTTCTCCCTCATTGCACTTTGTGATCTAAGTAAAGCTATGTTCACTTAGGTCATCTAAATTATATGAAAATAAAAACCTGTTTTTTTATTAAATTCCCCTGCACATGACTAGATCTTTAAATTAAACACAGCTTCACTTTATTTAATAAGCTATGTAACGTAAATTAATCACTTGGATGCCACAGATGGCATCTGACCCATTAAGATAAAGGGGGAGCAATATTACTCTTACTATTACACTTTATGCATTGATATACCTCCTTACACCCAGTCTTTCTGGACAGATGGGGCAAAACATGGACCAGACCAAAGTCTCAGCTGGAAAAACTGGTAAATGGGAGGACTTCCACATTTAAAGATCTCATTATTAATTAGTTAGAGGCCTTACTATACTGATGAAAACTGTGATACCTAATAATCCAATGATTACATTATTAGTTAGATACATATTTAGAGATCCAGTTCCAACTGGCCCTATATCCCCATCATTTTGTTTCTAATCCCCCTAAGAGGTTAAAGGAGTTGTAAAGACAGACGGTTTTTTATCTTAATGCATTTTATGCATTTATATATAAAACCTTTTGTATCTAGCAGCCCCCAGCACCCCCCTAATTACTTACCTGAGCCCCATCTCTCTCCAGCGATGTCCATGAATGTCTAAGCCGCCCGGGACACTCCTGATTGACTGAGACACAGCAGCAGCGCCATTGGCTCCAACGGCTGTCAATCAAAGTCAGTCAGCCAATCTGGGGAGATAGGGGGCAGGGCCATGGCAGGGCTCGGTGTCTGAATGGATACACGTAGCTGTGACTAGGCTTGGATGCCTCCATAGGAAGCTGCTGGCTGTGGGGGCACTTGTTAGGAGGAAGGGGCCAGGAGCAGCTAAGAGGGACCTGAAAAGAGGAGGATCCGGGCTGCTCTGTGCAAAACCAACTACACAGAGGAAGTAAGTATAACATATTTGTTATTTAACCACTTGACAACTGGGCACTTAAACCCCCTTCCTAACCAGACCAATTTTCAGCTTTCAGTACTCTCACACTTTGAATGACAATTACTCAGTCATACTACACTGTACCCATATGAAATTTTCGTCCTTTTTTTCACAGAAATAGAGATTTCTTTTGGTGGTATTTAATCACCATTGGGGTGTTTATTTTTTGAGCAATAAATGGAAAAATACCGAAAATTTTGTAAAAAAATGCATTTTTCTTTATTTCTGTTATAACATTTTGCAAATTAGTAATTTTTCTTCGTAAATTTTGGCCAAAATTTATACTGCTATATGTCTTTGGTAAAAATAACCCAAATTAGTGTATATTATTTGGTCTTTGTGAAAGTTATAGAGTCTACAATCTATGGTGCCAATCACTGAAAATTTATCACACCTGATGCACTGACGGCCTATCTCATTTCTTGAGGCGCTAACAAGACAGGAAAGCACAAATACCCCCCAAATGACCCCTTTTTGGAAAGTAGACAGTCCAACGTATTTAGTAAGAGGCATGGCGAGTTTTTTGAAGTTGTCATTTTTTTCCCACAATTCTT
>BLSH010074524.1:275944-301706 GCA_018402905.1 Glandirana rugosa | reverse complement strand
CGGGTTATTTTGAGGTCCATTACAACCACGAAAAGAGGTGGATTCTAGAAAGTCATTTTTCTGGAATGTGTAAAATTACTAGGAATAGTATTTTCCCAAGGTACGTGAAGCTCGATTTTGTGGTGGTGTCGTTCTGTCGATGGTATACTTAGAACCTAGAAAATTATTATTATCGAAATATAAGTATAAAGTAGAGGATCTAATCTTCAAGAATTTCACTAACATTTCAGAACAAAAAACAAATTGGTGAACGGCTGGCACATCGCATCTATGTGCAGCCGTTCAGGGCGCGCGGGAGCGCGATTGTGGGAGGACGTTATATAACGTCCTCCCACAACAATGGGTGCCACTTGCCGACGTGTATCTACGCTACACGGTCGGCAAGTGGTTAAACAAAAAACAAGACTTTACAATCACTTTAAGAACTTCTAATCTAGGAGATGAAATATGAATATAAAGCTATTATTATTAAAAGATCCAAGATTCATATGGTAGCTGTCTTGCTGTGGTGGTGTTTTAGCTCGAAGTGCATGGAACCCTTTTATGATAAGGATCATTAAAATGTGTAAGGTCTTTTTACTGAAAGATCTTAGGTGGAGAAAAGCACCAACATTACCTGGAGTTTTATTGGGCTTGGCATCAACTTTATTATTTTTTTTTTTTTTTTAGAATTTGTTTATAACTTTTTATTTTATTTTGTTACATAGTTACAGTACATAGTTGGTGAGGTTGAATAAAGACACCAGTCCATTCAGTTCAACCTATGTGTGTGTGTGTATATTTATAGATAGGTAGATAGATAGATAGATAGATAGATAGATAGATAGATAGATAGATAGATAGATAGATAGATAGATAGATAGATAGATACAATTTTATTATCATTGCATTGTACAGGTACATAACAATGAAATGCAGTTTGGCATCTACCAGAAGTGCAAAAAGTAGCTATCGCAGATAAATATATAGCATGTATACAGGAAGTAATTAAGTAATAAATATGTAAACAATAATTAAAAAGTTAACAAGCTAAATAAGCAGTCTTGTGTATATATATATATAAATATATATATATATATACACACATTACATGCACAAGTGAATAAAATGTTGGACAAAATGTACAGTAGGGATATTAGTACATAATACAGAGGTTATATGCAGTGTTTTGTTTTGTAATTATCTAACGGTGTAGTGTAGAGTTCAGTAGTGTGATGGCGGATGGGAAAAAGCTGTTTCTGAACCTGCTGGTTCTGGTACGTGAATTCCTGTATCTCCTTCTTGATGGAAGGAGGTTAAACAGTTTATGACTGGAATGTGAAGAGTCCTTGATAATGTTGTGATCCCTGTGTAAACATCTACTGTGATAAAGGTGTTCAATGGCAAGTATTTGGGTGCCAGTGATGCGTTGGGCAGTTTTTACCACCCTTTGCAGGGCTTTACGTTCACACGCAGTGGAGCCACCGTACCATACAGTGATGGAGTTGGTTAGGATGCTCTCTATGATGCAGCGGTAGAAATTCATTAAAATCTCTGGAGACAGATGGGATTTTTTGAGACTTCTCAAGAAGTACAGACTCTGTTGTGCTTTTTTAACCAGGGCTGAAGTGTTCTGCTGCCATGACAGATCCTCAGAGATGTGAACTCCCAGGAACTTAAAGCTGGAAATTCGCTCAACCTCAGTTCCATTGATGTTGATTGATAGATGTCTCCTGCTGTTGGATTTCCAAAAGTCCACAATGAGCTCTTTGGTCTTTGTGGCATTGAGGGTCAGGTTGTTATTGGCACACCATGCTGTCAGATTATGGATCTTTTTCCTGTAGGCCGATTCATTGTTGTTGTTGTCGATCTGGCCAACCACGGTGGTGTCATCTGCATACTTGATGAAGATGTTGGAGTTATACAGAGGAGCACAATCGTGGGTAAACAGGGAGTAGAGTAGTGGGCTCAGAACACAGCCCTGTGGGATGGCCGTGTTCAGATTGAGGGGTGAGGATACCTGATTGCCCAACCTGACAGATTGAGGTCTGTTGGTGAGAAAGTCCAGAATCCATCTGCAAATGGAGGTGCAGATACCCATGTCACTGAGCTTAGTGATCAGTACAGTGGGGAGAACTGTATTGAACGCAGAACTAAAGTCAATGAACAGCATTCTGATATAGGTGTTGCTTTTATCCACGTGGGTGAGGGCTGAATGAAGAGCTGTGGAAACTGCATCCTCTGTTGACCTGTTCGTACGATAAGCAAACTGGAATGGGTCCAGTGTAGGTGGTAGGCCCGCAGTGAGGTGATTCAGGACCAGTTTCTCAAAGCACTTCATAACAATGGGGGTGAGTGCAACTGGGCGAAAATCGTTTGGGCATTCAACAGCTGAGTGCTTAGGCACAGATATGATAGTAGTGGTCTTTAGGCATGTAGGAACCGTGGCTTGGGCCAATGACAGGTTGAAAATGTCAGTAAAGACCTGTGCCAGTTGTCTAGCACATGCTCTGAGAACACATCCCGGTATGCCATCTGGGCCGGCTGCCTTGCGTGCATCCACTCTGCTAAAAACTGAATATACTTCCTTTATTGAGAGTGAAAGTGGGCTATAAGCTATAGAAGAGTCTGTGGTTGAGGTCAAATGACCTGTGCTTTGGTCGAAACAAGCAAAAAAATCGATTAAGCTCGTCCGGTTGGAAGGCACTGCTGATTGGTTGAGCTGTGCGTTTGTAGTCTGTGATGGTCTGAATGCCTTTCCACATACGTCTGGGGTCAGAGTTGTGGAAGTGCTCTTCTATGTGGAGTTTGAATGTGAGTTTTGCTTTCCTGATGCCTCTTTTCAGGTTGGCCCTGGCTCTGTTGAAGTCCTCTATGTTGCCAGATTTAAAGGCAGCATCTCTTGCTTTAAACAGGAGACGGACTTCAGAGTTCATCCATGGCTTCTGATTAGGGAAGCATTTCACGTGTTTGACAGCAGGGACATTATCAATGCACGTGTTGATATGGTCCAAAACAGATGAAGTGTAAATGTCCTTGTTCATGTGAGAGTCTAGTGTGGCCTGTGAGGCAAACATATTCCAGTCAGTATCCTGAAACTGTTGCTGTAAAGAAGAAATGGCCCCCTCTGGTCACACCTTTACTACCCTCACAGCTGGTTTCACCCGTTTAATCAATGGTGTGTATTTGGGTAGCATGAACAAAGAGAGATGATCAGACTGACCCAGGTGTGGGAGGGAAATGGCTGTGTATGCCCCAGGTATATTTGTATATACCTGGTCCAGTGTTTTGTCCCCTCTAGTGGAACAGGAGACATTGCGGTGAAATTTTGGAAAAACAGATCTTAGGTTGGAGTGGTTGAAATCTCCAGCAACAACGATAGCACCTTTGGGATGTGCAGACTGCTGTTTGCTGATAGCTGCGTGCAGTTCCTCCATAGCTAGCTTAGCATTAGCATCCGGCGGAATGTACACCACAGTCACAACAATGGCAGAGAATTCTCTCGGTAAATAAAAGGGTCTACACTTAATCATCAGATACTCCAAATGAACAGAGCAATGACTTTTGGTAACAATAGAGTCCGTGCACTATGAGTTGTTGATATAAATGCATAGACCTCCACCTCTGCGCTTAGCAGAGGTGTCCCTACCACTACCATATCCCTATACATTATGATTGTTAAGAAACATGTATAACAGTTTTTTAAATGCATCTACACTCCCGCTGACACCACCAACTGTGGAAAGAAGTTTAACATCCTTACCACTCTGCAAATAAACCAACAGTTTATCTCTTCAGAAAGTCACCTGACCAGTGACGCAATGCGTCGGTAGGAGCCGTTGACGTCACTTCCGGTGTCTTGTATTCCCAGAGCATGGTGAGGAGGCGAGCTCTCTAAAGTTTTTAATGTTATAAAAGCGATTTTACAATATGTGAGTGGGCACTTTTTACCTGTTTAATAATAAACGTATATACATTAGCAATCTTGCACTATGAATTTCTCTTATTTGTTCTGAGCAACAGCTAAAGAAGTCGTCCTCAGGGTGTTCAAAGAGGAGTATATAGGATCCAGTACACAGCTTCTTATTTGGGATCATTCCAGATCTGTATAACCAAGGCTTGATTTGACCCATGGGGCACTTTTACTGAGGTGACATTGCACTCAGAGGTGTCATCGGCAGTCTTCTGAATCCCCCATTTTCTAATTAATTTGTGGCACGAATTTGGAGTTCAAACCTTTTCACAGAAGTGATTGCAACTTCAATATATATATATATATATATATATATATATATATATATATATATATTTGGACTTTATTTGGACTGTCATTTTTATTAACAAACTTTATATTATTGTTTTTTTTGAACTGTTGGTTTATTTGCACAGTATTTATCTTACATGTTCACAACACTTTGCTCAGGAATTAACATACATTTTGAGTGGTATTGCTTGAGTAGTAGCACTATTAAGGTGAAGCATTTTACACATTTTTGAATTAGTGCACTGTTATTTGTATACTTATTTTATACTGTTAGTTTGAGATCACTATTGAATAGTTGCAGCTGTTCCTCTCATATACACTTATTTACTATTTTCAGCACACATAGCAGCGCTTGGGTATTTTACACAGACATCCTTACCACTCTAACAGTAAAGAACCCCCTACCCAGTTTAAGATTGAACTGCTTCTCCTCCAACTTTAGTATGTGGCCATGTGTCTTCCTTAGAGACCTTAGATTAAATTGTTTCCTCCCAATGCTAGAGTCCCCATTTAAAGATTTGTATAATACAATCATATCCTCTCTTATAAGTTTAATGTTTGTAGTTGTTCCTGATAACTGAGATCCCACAGCCCTCTTTATTAGCTCTGTTACCCTTCTCTGGGCCCTCTCCAGTTCAAGCATATCCTTCCTGGGAACTGGTGACCAGAACTGGACAGCATATTGTAGATGTGGCCCAACCAGACTTTAGAATTATAGCTCTATCTCTTGATCAAATACCCTCTTTAATGTATGCTAACCATCTACTGACTCTGCTTGCTATAGCTTGGCCATTGGCTCCCACTGCTGTCAATCACAGCCAGTGAACCAATGAGGAGAGAGTGGGGGACGGGGCCTTGTCTTATGGATGCATACAGCAAGGCACGGGAGCGAGCATGCACCAGAGCCCCCAGAGCAAACGGCTTGCTATTCGGACACTGGTGAATGGGGAAGAGCCAGGAGCGCTAACAGGGGACCCGAGAAATAGAGGATTAGGTCTGCAAAACCCTGCACAGAGCAGGTAAGTATAACATGTTTGTTATTTTTTTTTAAAAAAAGCCAAACCTTTAATATCACTTTAAACCTCATCTGCTCATCAATCTATTCTATCTAGGTCTTCTTGTATAAAGTTGATTTAGCAAACAAACAGGGGTTTAAAACGATTCCCCCGTTGGGATGTTTACCTAAATTAACAGATTGAATGTGTTGTCACATTAAATCAACAGCCACTCATCCTAAAAGCTAGGATGGGGTCCCTAGGGCTAAACAAACAATACTAACAAATTGTGTTAGGACACATAGATACCCATCTGGGGGACACACCGGGCTATACATTTGAATAAGGTATATTTTATTGGTACAAAATTTATTTGCATACAAAAAATTGTAGATGTGAGCAATGAACACCAATTACTGTGAACACAAAGTATAAAAATTGGCAACGTTGTCAATGTGCTAGAAAGGGGACAAATACAGCCGGCTGACAAGCAATTCATCCACCAAGCAACATTCATGCATCACAATTGGCTGAACAAAATCAATGCCACTGTAGGACTAAATTTCATAGGCAATGTGTCCATGTCAATATATGTTGTGGCTGCACATAAAGAACCCGTGAATTATTGGGAAATGCTCGGGTGAGGTACCCCCCCCGCTAGAGGGCATCCCCCAAAAGAACCAGACCCCAACTAGTGGGCCAACCACCAGAGTCATTACTAAGTTCGGTGCTCAGTGGAGACAAGTGAGGGCGATCCTCAACAAACATTGGCACCTTCTTACGAGGACTCCCCTCCTTAAAGACATTGTAGGCCCGTTCCCACAAATAGTAGCAAAAAGAGCTCAAAACCTTTCGGACATGTTAGTCCATTCCGAATACAGGAGATCACCCTCGACCAACTGGCTATCTAGTAGACCTTTAAGGCCTGGAATGTATCCATGCGGAAGGTGTAGTATTTGTCAGTATGTTCATAGAACTGACACCTTCTCTAATGCGGATGGGTCCAGACACTTCCGCATTAAGAGATTCATTAATTGCTCCACAACTAGAGTAATTTACCAGATCAAATGTCCCTGCGGGAAGGCCTATGTGGGGAAAACAAAACGTCCTCTAAAAATTAGAATTGGCGAACATATCTCCAGTATTAGGAGTAAGAAAGACGAGGACAAACCACTCGCCAATCATTTTAAACAACACCACGGGGGTAATCCAGAAGGACTTACGGTGAACGGCATTTATGCCCTGAACCTCCCACTGAGGAGAGGCGATTTAGACACTGTATTACTTCAAAAAGAAAAAAATGTTCATTTTTCTCCTTGATTCAATGGCTCCAGGGGGACTAAATACTGAGTGTAACTTTTCAGTTTTCCTTGAAGACTAATGGGTTTATTTCCCTTACCCTCAATGTAAATAAAACCCAACGTAACCTACCAAGAGGTGGGAAGAACTGGACACATCTTGCGGTGAGAGTGACTTAGTATTCCCTTGCCTGTTGGCAACTGGAGGGGTTCAGGTCGCGTTGGCGCCTGTGAAAATGACACTCAATTAAGTATATTGACGGAATCAGATTTTCCAACTACCTAGTTTTTCATGGCCATTTTTTGATTAACTGTTCAGGACAAACAACTGTTGTTTTTTGTTATTTGGTGTTTGTAATCTTTTTAAATTTTTCTATTTCTTTTCTTTGAATGACTGGTTGGGCATGTGTATGTGAAATGGTGACCTCCGGTGGTGGATCGTAACATTACATGCTTAATTATGTAACTGTCTCCATATATACCCCCAGTCACCCCCACGTGCCCCAGCTTTGACAAAGTCCACGTGTAGTGGACGAAACACGCCAGCGTTCTGGTCATCCATCCAGTGGGGGACCTACAGCCGCCAGCACCCACCATCCTCGTGATCCAGGGCAGCTCGGAGCGGTCACATGACCGCGTGATAACCACTCCTCCAGTCCGCCCTATCCTGTGCCTACGGAAGGCTGCCAGCGTCTTCCCAGCTAGGGGCCGCGTGGAGAAGGTCTTCACCCCCAATCTACACGGCTGACATCTCACAGCATTGATCGCATTGATCGACTAGGACGGGTGAGCTCCTTCCTCTTCTCCCCCTCCCTACGGCCTTAGTAAAGTTGCTTTATCCTGTTGTGAAGTTACGAGGTGTGTCTAAAAAGTTTGGTGAATGGTGTGATATCTCAACGGCAACATGGGTCAGGTGAGCATGAAGGGTATCCAGAAACACTTCGAGAAGCGCCATCTAGTATGGAGTACACGTGACCATCAGGGTAGACCCGCAGCAGGCAGTCGAACTTAGTCACTGTGAGAGGTAGGGTCACAGTCCAATGGAGCAACGAGTGAACATCAAGTTCTGCTACAAATTAGGGAAAATGGCGACGGAGACGCATGAAATGTGGGTAAAAGTATATGATACGAAAGCGGTGAGCAGAAATTGTGTTTATGACTGGGTCAAACTTTTTCGTGACAGGAAGGAAACAAATAATTGGATGAGTCACGTTCTGGTCAGCCATCAAGAAGCAGAACCCAAAACATGAGTGAGTGAGTATGACAAATGCTGGCTTGAGATCGAAGACTGACTCTACGATTGATGGCAGTGTAACTAGCCATTAGCAAGGACACAGTGAGCACCATCATCCGCAAAGATTTGGGTAAGCGGAAGATCTGTTCCCGGTTTGTGTCACACAAGCTGACAGACAAACAAAAAGAAAAACAGATGGAAACCTCTGGAGATTTCATTACCATGTGTGACCAGGATCCATCACGATAAAGCGCCTGCACACTGTGCGATCCGTGTGTGAAAACTCTTGGCTCAGCACAGCATACCTCTTCTCGTTCATCCACTGTACTCCCCTGATTTGGCGCCTGACTTTTTTCTGTTCCCCCGCCTGAAGAGCAACATGAAAGGCATACATTTTGCGGGCAGCAATCCAAGAATGTGTGACAGCAGTTCTGTGATCAATTCCTAAAGAGGACTTTGCTGACAGTTTCCAGAAGCTTTATGAACATTGCCAAAAGTGTGTTGTGAAGGATAGCAATTAATGTGATGGCCAATAAAGGTAATTTGTATCTTCTGTTTTATTTTTTTCCTGATACCATTCACAGACACGCCTCGTATTGTCCTTCTTAGCTTTGTATCATGAGCAAACATGTAGCATGACTTTTGTTTTGCATATCTCTATATTCAGCTCAAAATAAAAATATTTACAATTAAATTTTACTTTTACAAATCTGAACTTGAAATGTTTAACTCTGTATTTTACATATATTTTTTATATTTATATAAACTATATTTATATATTTTTTATATTGCCCATTGTAAACTATAGGATGTTACTGAAATATTGCCTGTCCTATCAGTATTGGTAGATCAAAAAACCCAGTCTATATGGAGGTGAATGGCCACACATTAGAGGAGCTTTGTACCTCTGAGACTCCCTGCAGTGACTAGAAGCCATACAAAGCAGCCCTGAGACGCCAGAACAGCACCAAAAGACAGCGGACATACTCAGGTACAGATGGGGAAAAGAAAGGAGTGTTGTCCCCGCAAACTAGGAGAATTTAGGAGCCTGGCCGGGACCCCGCACAAGCAAGATGGCGCCGGTCCGTCCATGCATACTTCACAAGCAACAAAGCCTTACACAAACCCATATGCAAAAAAGCTCAATGCTTTCCCCACAACAGCGCAGGCTATTAGTGACACAAACATGAAGGAAATGCTGCTGTCCCTGAGAGGGACCATTCAACACGACATGCATACATTCATGAATAAAACCAAGGTAGAAATAGAAAAATTTGAGGAAAGAGCGGACTACACAGAAAACAAAATGGGGGAATTTACAGAAGCTCATAATGAGTTAGTTGGCACCCACTTTGAGCTTCAAGAAGAAGTTAAAAACCTCAGATTGAAAGTCTCAGACCTAGAGGATAGGTCCAGATGAAATAATATAAAATTTAGAGGGATTCCAGAAAATATTAAAAATTATGAACTAAACCAATTCCTTAGAAAAATGCTTTCGGATCTAATTCCAACAATTCCTCGCCAAGAGATGGTGATTGATAGAGCCCACAGACTGCCGTAAAAAATATTCCAAAAATATTTTAAAAAAAAGCTGCCTAGAGATGTTATCGCAAGGTTCCATTTTTATCATGCGAAGGATCTTCTAATGCACTACGCTTGCCACAACTCACCACTGCAGGGCCCTTATGCAGGCGTTCTTCTCTACTCAGATCTTTCCCAAGTGACAATCCTAACAAGGAAAAAATCTGAACTCGCTGACAAAGATCCTAAGGAACCACAAAATAATCTATAAATGGGGTTTCCCACAAAATTACTTATTGAATGGAAAAACACAACCCACTCAATATATTCACTGGAGGATGGGCTTAAGGTGTTGGAAAAATGGGACCTATAGAGGAAGGCCCTTCGCTGAGAAAATCACAGCCATAAAGGATCTCGCAACAATGGCAACAGAAATAAAGCATCCCAACCATGGGTAACTAAATTACCCAATATCCTCCTTTTCAAAATCCTTAAAATATATAACCTCAGGACTATTCCAGTTTTCAGGGATCTCACTGCTCCAAATAGCAATGATCGCCATGCCCCCAAGTTCAAAGTGCAAAATGTAGCACATCCTAGTTATATTACAACTTGTTATTCCTTTTTACTACAGTTAACACTAATATGCTCTTATACTCATTACCCACCTCTGAAGTAACTTTGTACCTAACTACGTCATCAGGAACCACTCATAATATTGGAAGTGAATGCACTAATACGAGATATCCCTCAAGTACCTGGAAGCTACCATCTACCGTTGCAATAGCAGATAATGCCACATGGAATGATGCACTCACACGTAATGCAGATATATTATGTGTGCAGGAATCACACTTTGCTTCTGACAAGTCTCCGAAATTTTCCCACCCAAAATATCCACACAGAAAGGCGTCATCATAGCCATCAAGGACTCTGTCACATTCGAACCCCTGGACATCATCATAGATATACAAGGATGCTACATCATTCTCGTTGCTGCAATATATAACGTAACCTACACAATAGCAAACATTTATGCCCCAAACAAGCAACCCCAGAGATTCATCAAAAAAATAATAAAGAAAGTAAGAAAAGTAAAAAAAGGACACCTTATCATCTGTGGAGATTTTAACGCCCTGATGGATCCCATCTTGGACACTACAAGAGAATCCAAACCATCTAGAACAGGACTCGGTAATCTTTTTTTACAGGAGGACCTATTTGATCCATGGAGATGCCTCCATTCAAGTGAGAGAGACTTTACATTCTTCTCTAATAGGCACAAAACATATTCGAGAACTGACTTCTTCATTGCGGACAGGTATCTCCTACAACAAATTACTGATGCGCAGATACATAATATTACATGGTCCGACCACACACCTATCACTATGGAAATAGAGATAGGAGAGCAACAAAATAAATCAACCCTCTGGAGAAACAATACATACTTATTCAACCAAGAGAGGAAGACGTCCGCACTGAGGGCCAAACTCAAAGATTTCTTTGATCTAAATTACAACTTGACTTCTTTTATGAATGCATGGTGTACACATAAAGCCTACACCAGAGGCTTACTAATCCAAATGGCCTCCAGGGAAAAAAGAGCAGTCTCAAAAGAACCAATGACCTGCTGGCTAACATAGCCAAACTAGAAAAAGAACACAAAAAATTCCCCAATAACATCAACATCTATCAACAACTTAGTAGCCAAAGAAATGCACTTAGAGACATATTAATCTCCAATCAAGATAAATACCTCAAAAAACTAAAACTTAATTATTACTCCCAAAATAATAGGACAGGGGAACTATTAGCAAATATACTCCGTAATCGACAGAACAAACATAAAATTCAAAAATTGATACACCATAAATAAATAAAATCATTTATAACCCACAGCAGATAGCAGATGCCTTTTCTGACTACTATGAAGAGCTATGAAACCTCAAAAACGATCCCAAAACTATACAGCCCACTATAAAAATCATAAGAGAATTCCTTAATAAAGTAAGACTTCCCAAAATAGACCTAGATACACTAGCAAACAATAACCAACCAATCACAGAAGAGGAGACTTCCCTTACATAAAACCACTGGCAATGACGGCCTATCTAGTGAGTATTATAAGACATTTAGCACTATACTTGGTGGCTATCTAATGAAAATGTATAATGAAGTCATTGAAAATAAAAAAATCCCCAAAGAGATGCTTGAGGCAATAATTGTGACTATCCCTAAATCTGACAAAGACCCTACTTCCCCTTTGAACTACAGACCCATCTCTTTACTCAACGCGGATCTTAAAATATACGCCAAAATTATAGCAAATCACCTATTAGAAATAGCACCATGTCTCTGATGAACTCAGATCAAGTAGGATTCGTTAAAGGTAGGCAAGCCGCTGATAGTACAAGATGAATGATTCTGCCTCTCATGCAGCTCTCTCTCATGGAGGCCTCCACTGGATTCACTCACCCAGACCCAGTGGACGCCTCCATGGCAAAATCTCAGCCCTATCTTGCCCTAACCTGGCCACCTCTATCTACAACAGTTCACTTTCATCCTCACTGGATTCTCTTGCTCCTCTCACTTCACAAAATGTCAGGCCCCAACCATTACAACCTTGGCTGTCCGACGACACCAGAAACCTTAAGAGATATAGCCGTGCACTGGAGCGAGTGTGGCGTAAAACCAAATCCCAGCATGCGTTCACCCAATATAAATCTGCCTTTTTAAAATACACTTACATAGTTACATAGTCAGCGAGGTCGGAAAAAGACACAAGTCCATCAAGTCTAACCTATGTGGGTGTTTTTAATGTCAGTATTACATTTTATATCCCTCAATGTTGTGCTCCCTTAGGTGTTCATCTAATAGTTTCTTGAAATTATCTATGCTCCCAGCAGAGACTACTGCTTGCGGAAGAGAATTCCACATCCTCACTACTCTTACAGTAAAGAAACCTCTACACTTTTTAAGGTTAAACCGCCTTTCCTCTATTTTTAATGAATGTCCACGTGTCTTTGTGTGCTCCCTTGCGTGGAATAGTTTTGGACCTATTGTGGGGTCACCAGTACAGTATTTATACATTGAAATTATATCCCCTCTCAAGCGTCTCTTCTCCAGAGAGAATACGTTCAGTGCTTGTAATCTTTCCTCATAACTGAGGTTCTCCAACCCCTTAATTAGCTTTGTTGCCCTTCTCTGTACCCTTTCCAATACCAGGACATCCTTCCTGAGGACTGGTGCCCAGAACTGGATGGCATATTCCATATTCCATCCTCACCAGAGACTTGTATAATGGGAGACTTATTGATTTATCCCTGGAGTTGATCCCTTTCTTGATGCATGCCAACACTTTGCTAGCTTTGCTTGCCGCAGCTTGGCATTGCATGCTACTGCTGAGCCCGTTCTCCACTAAGACCCCTAGGTCTTTTTCCATCCTAGATTCCCCCAGAGACTTACCCCCTAGTGAGTAGTTTGCTTTTATATTCTTCCCTCCATGCTGCCAAACAAACTTACTTTGTCACCCTCATTAATACTCTGTCCTCCAATCCTCGTCGTCTCTTCTCTACTTTTAACTCTCTACTTTCTCCCCCACCACTTCCACCTAGTCACTCGCTCACTGCTCACGAGATTGCAAACCGCTTCAAAAACAAGATTGATGCAATTTGTGGGGACATCTCCACTGCCCAGAAATCTTGCCCACGTAACATACCCTATACAACTTCACTCACAACACTCTTTGACCTTTCTACTACCGAAGAGGTCTCTAAAGGTCTCTAAAGTTTTCTCAGAAGCCCGACTTACCACCTGTCCCCTGGATCCTGTTCCCTCACATCTACTATGGTCACCCTCTTCTATCTTATGCTCCCTCACCCACATCTTCAATCTCTCCCCCTCTACTGACACCTTCCCCTCCCCTCTAAAACATGCCCTGATCACTGGATCCCACCAGCCTGAACAACTTAAGACCCATCTCCTTGCTCCCATTTGCATCAAAACTTTTAGAACGCTTAGTCTACAACCATCTTTGCTCCTACCTCACTGGCAGCAACCTTCTTGACCTCTTACAGTCTGGCTTTCGCTTGCTACACTCCACTGAAACTGCCCTAAAGCTCACTAATGACCTGCTAACTGCTAAAACCAATGGCCACTACTCCATACTCATACTACTCAACCTCTCTGCAGCCTTTGATACTGTTGACCATCCCCTCCTCCTTAAAAAACTACACTCTCTTGGCCTTCAAGATTCTGCTCTCTCCTGGCTCTCCTCCTACCTGTCAGAGCACTACTACAATGTGACCTATAACTCTGTTTCCTCCTCTCCACTACCTCTTTCGGTTCGGGTACCTCAAGGTTCTGTCCTTGGTCCCCTTCTCTTCTCCATTTACACCTCCTCCCTTGGCCTGTTAATAAACTCCCATGGCTTCCCTTGGCCTGTTAATAAACTCCCATGGCTTCCAATACCACCTCTATGCTGATGACACACAAATCTATCTCTCTACTCCTCACCCCACTCCTTCAGTCTCCTCTCGCATTATTAACGTTAATAACTGATATATCAGCTTGGATGTCACACCACTTCCTCAAACTCAATCTTTCTAAAACTG
Organism: Glandirana rugosa; assembly: GCA_018402905.1. Classification (NCBI taxonomy): domain Eukaryota; kingdom Metazoa; phylum Chordata; class Amphibia; order Anura; family Ranidae; genus Glandirana; species Glandirana rugosa. The sequence continues at coordinate 287,799 of BLSH010074524.1, read as the reverse complement.
AGCTCATAATTTTTCCTCCAGCCCGTGCCTCTCCCCCTGACTTCTCCATCAAGATCAATAATACAACTATCAGTCCCTCCCCTCATGCCAAGGTACTAGGTGTAATCCTAGACTCTGACCTGTCCTTTCAGCCTCAAATCCAATCACTGTCCAAATCGTGCAGACTTCACCTTCGAAACATCTCCAAAATACATCCCTTCCTAACGGCTGACACTACTAAGCAACTTATTCACTCCTTTGTTATCGCTCACCTTGACTATTGTAACTCTGTCCTAATTGGCTTACTTCTCAACAAGCTTTCCCCTCTTCAGTCTATCATGAATGCTGCTGCCAGACTCTTCCACCTTACCAACCGTTCGGTGTCCGCCACTCCTCTCTGCCAATCCCTCCACTGGCTGCCCCTTTTCCAAAGAATAAAATTCAAAACCCTAACCATGACATACAAATCCATTTACAATTCTGCCCCAAGCTACATTACCAATCTTATCTCCAAATATCGCCCAAACCATCCTCTTCGCTCCTCCCAAGACCTTTTGCTCTCTACCTCCCTTGTCTCTTCCTCCCATGCTAATCTCCAGGACTTCTCCAGAGCCTCTCCCATCCTCTGGAACTCTCTACCCCAATCTGTCTGCCTATCTCCTACTCTGTCCACTTTTAGGCAATCCCTGAAAACTCATCTCTTCAGGGAGGCCTATCCTGCCTCCAGCTAACAACTGAATCTTCTACTCCTCTCATCAGATCATCCCTCACAGTCCCTACCTTCTGTTTCACCAGCCCCCCCCCCCCCCCTTAGATTGAAGGCTCACAGGAGCAGAGCCCTCTAACCCTCTTGTTTTAAATTGTACTGTTGCTGTAACGTCTCTCTTTATATTGTAAAGCGCTGCTCAAACTGTTGGCGCTATATAAATCCTGTATAATAATATTAATAATAATAATAATAATAATAATGATCAATCTCTTAAATCGCTCAGAAATTACTCAAATGCCTTCTCTGCTTCTAGCCTTGGACGTAGAGAAGGCATTTGAAAGAGTCCACTGGAGTTACATCTCGGAAACCTTAAACACTTTTGGATTTTCAGCATTTATCCATGAAGCAATCATGTCACTGTACACATACCCCTCAGCTAAAGTAATGACCTCTGGCACTATATCTAGTGGCTTTGACCTGACAAACAGTACAAGGCAGGGATGCCCCCTCTCTCCTATTATATTTCCTCTAGCTATCGAGCCCCTAGCGGAAACTATACGTTCCAATAGTAACATTACAGGAATCACGGTAGGTAAAAGAGAACACAAAATCGGTCTTTTCACCGATTACATAATACTGTGCCTTACCAATCCGAATCAATCCCTAAGAGAAGTTCAAACGACACTGGACACATTTGGAAAAGTGTCTTATTATAAGGTCAATCAAAATAAATGTCATGCTCTCCCCATGAACATCAAAGAGTCAATTGCTACCCTCAAAGAGAAATCAATTTACAACTGGGTATCTCAAGTAATATCCTACCTAGGTATTAATCTCACATTCCATACAAACAAATTATACAATATCAATAAACCAAAGCTGCTAGACCAAATCACAAAGCATTTTCAAAATTTCCAGAAAACGCAACTCTCCTGGATAGGGAAAATGGCAGCTTACAAGATTCACTGATTACCTAAAATATTATACCTTTTCATATCTATACCAATACCATTGCCCTACAATTTTTTCACTCAAATTAACACAAAACTAAGGAAGCTTATTTGGAACGGTAAGAAAGCGAGAATATCATTCTCTATACTAAACCTCCCCAAAAAGATAGGAGGCATGAACCTACCGGACCTGCCTAAGGACTATCATGCCACATTACTAGACCAATGGAAACATTGGATTTATCCCACATAGGACAAGCTATGGCTATCTATAGAAAAAGAACACACTAAAGGTTATGATCTCTTAACTTTAACAATAGCCTACAATCTTATACCTAAAATAGCTATCCCCAAACTTATCTCCATAAAAGCTACATTACTAGCAATTAAACATTTACCCTTGAACCTCATATTTGAAGATGAGCATAACATAATAGGACCATTAAACGTCTTACATTACTGTAAGGCTAGAATATCACCCAATAAATGGACTAACCAAGGCCTCAACTTCTTTGATTCCCTTAACTTAACTGACAGGGGATTAATACTCAACAAAATAAATAACTCCAAACTCATTAAAGATTTTAATCCACGTATGGGCTGGAGTATACCTACCCAAATTTGGGATTATATCATCAACAAGAAATTAAGAAATATGAAATGTATAACCTTTTTCTACAAAATTCTCTCCCAACTTCCCAAAGATCAGAAAATCCCAACATGTTACAATGGGAAAAAGATCTATCACAATCTTTTTCCATGGACAAGTGGAATAAAGCCATGATTATTAGTAACAAGGCTTCATCTTGTATAGAACACTTGGACAATACCCAAAAAATATTACACAGATGATATCTGACCCCATGCAGACTATCTAGAATACTCCCCTCCTCATCCCCATTATGCTGGAGATGTAATAATCAGAGGGGAACACTATACCAAATAATGTGGGATTGTAAAAACTTGACCAGCTTTTGGAACTCAGTATCAACACTTGTCTCAGTAACAGGTAACCTGCTCAAACTCTCACCAGATATGGCCCTATTGAATTTAAACCTGGACATACAGTATATCCACAGCAATATAGAACTATAGTGGCCAGTATTCTAACTGCAGCAAGATTAACAATATCGAAACTATGGAAATCAGCAGAAGCCCCTAATCTTTCTGATGTCATTATTAGACTACATACACAAACACACTATGAAATGATGTTATCTCAAAAGAACAATACATTTAATAGCTTCATAAAACTTTGGTATAACTGGATTATGCACCCCAAAGCTTTGAGAACCCTAAATAGTTGTATCTATCCCTTCTTCACTACAATTGTACCTTTCAGGTATACGAACAGTTAGGACTTCCTATATTACAAAACATATGGTAATAGCTCTCAAATCAGTCTTACCTTATGTACAGCATGAACCCATTGGGGTAAATAGGGTACATTTATTAAATAAGGAATCCAAATGAGAGCTTCATACAGGTTTATTGGTTTAATCCAAGCATATTGTAGTCATGTACAAAACAATAGATACATCCAATGTTACCTCTTTATGCTTGATGATGGCAATGAGAGCACAATTTGTTTATATGCAAATGTTCCTTTGTTTTTCATGAATATAACAATAAAAATCTTTGAAAGTTAAAAAACAAAATAGTCTATAATGTAAATTACTTCTAAAGCTCCTAATGTTCCAATAAACAGCATTACCCAAATAAGATGTATATTTATATTTAAACAGAAATTAGTTTTAGTGAATCAATATTTCTATGCTGTTGTTTATAGGCATTGAAAACTTCAAAGGTCAGTACTTTCATAGCCGTGACTACAAAACTCCTGAACCTTTCAAAAACAAAAAAGTAATAGTGATTGGTATTGGAAACACTGCAGTTGATCTGGTGGTGGAACTCAGCACTGTAGCTAAACAGGTATGTATTTGATTCTTCTTAGGATGGGGTTAATCTTTTTAAATCCATATTATTCTAGAAACTAACTATATACACCATAGTCAAAAGGGAACAAAGTACAAGTCAAAAATGTCCCTGCACTAAAAACAATTTTCACCATAATGTATCCATCTATAGTGTTCAGAAACAGTACTGTAATGCTCTATTATCCCTATAAATTAAGTAGCATGAAAATTAAATGTGTGATTTGTTTGGAGCTTATTCTGTACAAGGTGGTCACTGAACTTACCTATGTGCTCCTACCAATGGATAAAACAATATGACCTTTTGAGAGAATAATTCACAACTCCTAGAGAGACTCTTGTGGTTGTTATTTATACTAGTGCCTATTTACTGCTAATCTTGTGACTTTGCCCACACGTGGTCTGTAATAGCAATGGGTGGCTAACATAGAACAAGGTGGCCAATGAGTTTGCATGCAGATTAGTGTCGATCTGTAATTTCCAGCAACAGGGATCTGTCTGTATGTGTGTGCATGACTTCCTAGCAGACCAGTCAGCTGACAAACTACAGGTGGTGGCATACAAGTTATACCCTGATCTCATGTTAGCATGTGCGTATTGTTTTTTTATTTGTTTCCTGTGTTCAGATTGGGGAACTTCAGGTTCTTGCTATTATTTGGCAGCAAAGATGGCGTGAGAATGCATGAGTAACAGCAATACATTGCACATCTTATGACCTCCTTTGTCCATGTACTCTCTGTACCTAGATCCAGGACATGTGACCTCTGGCTCCTCCTGGTCTTTCCACCCCTCTAACAATACTGTGAGACTAAAGTGTTGCAAGACACCCTTTAAACATGGGCGTCGGGAAAGGGGGCTACAGCCCAGAGTGGGCCCGTAAAAAGCCCAGAGTCTCGGGGCAGTCAAACTCTATTGTTGGCCCCGAGCCGCGAGCGGCCAATAATATAACAGACTGACTGACAGTGATGCGGCGGTGCCTATAATGGATGTCACCTCACACTGGTTGGCTGGCTGGCTTGCTTTTCAGTTAATTACATTTGATAGGATTCGGAAGGTAGGTCTGTGTATAACAGTAACTTTTTAATAGTGGGAGGGGCAGCCAGACAGGTCCTACAGTCAGGTCCATGCTGTATCAGTGTCACCCTGCAATGGTACGTTTAGTACATTTGTGGATAGTTGTGTGTGTTTTTTTTTGTATAGTGGTCCAAATAATACATGGTGGTCTACTGATTTTAACTTTCAATAGATTTTTATTGAAGTATAGCATAGAGTACAGATGATTTAACGTACATCAACAATTACATTCAGGGATATTCATGAAAAAGGACATAGATGAGAATAGAGATGCCATTATAGATGATGGGGGTCCTGGGTCAAATATTCTTACGTTGCAGTTATTGTGGGGAATTCAGTTGGTTATAGACCCCCTAGCAGAATAGTTAAAGGGGAGTGGGCTGAGGACCCTGCCCCTCCGCCCCCCCTAATGGGAACAAGCTGTGCCTGGGGATAGCCATCCACAGCTCAAGTTTTTCCATCCTTTCAGCTGAGGGGGTTCTGTGACGTGAAGGAGGAGCTTATGGAAGATCGTTCTGGGAGATTCATACCAAAGTTGTATTGTAACAGAGCGTAGTATAAGCAGATACACTGTTGGAGACAAGTTCTACGACCTGGGTAAATGGGTCGAGGCAGGCATCTCTTTGGGGAGGAACTTAGTCGGGGCTACCATCTGTAACATATAGTCTAAACCGGTGCTCCCTGAATCTTCTACATAGTAAGTGTAGAGAAAATAGCAAGTGGGGGGAAGGGGAAGGAAGATTGTGAGGGATAGGACAAAGGAAGAAGCAGAGGAGACAAAGAATGCCAATCAGAGGGAGGGGGAGTATGGGGGGGAGTATGGGGGGGCTCTGTCTGGGATGCCTGGCATGAGGGAGATTCCCATGAGGTTCGCCCAGGGTTCCTAAATGGCCCCAAATTTAGGTGCAGAGTCTGTGAGAATGCTAGCTAGTTTCACTTGTATCATGATCCAAGAGATATTAGAGTGAAGATCTTATTCCAGAATGTCTGAATTCTAGGGCATTCCACCCAGATGTGGGGCATGGTGCCATGCAAGTGGCAATTTCTAAAACATAAGGGGTTTGCTGAGGGGAAGAAGACCGCCAGTTTGGAGGGAGTAAGATACACCTGGTGAGGACTTTGAGACTGGCTTCAGCCAGAGAAATGTTTAGGATGCCTTTATAGGCTCTGAGGCAAGAGACCTTCCACTTTTCCAGTTCTCAATCCAACTGGAGGTCGCTTTCCCATGCTATCATGTAGCTCGATTTGGAGGTGGGGAGAGAAAATGACTGGTATATGATTGAGATATCACCCTTTTGGTCCATGGATTGACTGCTCCAATGTTCACATGGAGTGATTTTAGGGGGATTTGGTTTGTTTTTCGACAGATTGCAGAGGAAGTGTTGAATTTGTCTATATTAGAGTTGAGCGAACCCGTTGATGTTCAGGTTTGGTACCGAACTTGACCCGAACTTTACCCCGAACCCCATTGAATTCAATGGGGACCTGAATTTTTTGGCACAAAAATGACTGTAAGAGTGTCCTTGAAAGTGCTAGAGGGCTGCAAAATGATTTTAGAACAATAATCTGTCCCTTACAGCAACAGCAGAAACCTGACCCTATAGAACTTGAAGATGATTTTAGAACAATAATCTGTCCCTCTAAGCAGTAGACTCTACCTAGTCCTGTCAGATCTTTCTGTAATGCAGGATGAGATCTGCAATCTGTCCCTAAAAGCAGTAGTAGTAGTAATCTCTACCTATCTATCTATCTATCTGCAATCTGTCCCTAAAAGCAGTAGTAGTAGTAATCTCTACCTATCTATCTATCTGCAATCTGTCCCTCACAGCACCGGCAGCATCCTCTCCCTACATTACCCAGAGAGCATGTGACATGCAGCACTAAGTGACTCCAGCTTATAAAGAGGCTGGGTCACATGATGCACTGGCCAATCACAGCCATGCCATTAGTAAGCATGGCTGTGATGGCTTCTAATTCAAACCAGTGAAACGCTTGTTGATTGGCTGCCCTGCAGCTATGCAACATGCGTGATCAAATACCCGAACCCCGAACTCGAACCCAAACTTTTTTTCAAATGTCCGGGTTCGGGTCCAGGTCATGGACACCCCAAAGTTCGCTACGAAACCGAACTTTACAGTTCGGGTTCACTCAACTCTATTTAAGAACCACCATAAGAATTAATTTCTGGGGTTTTTATGTTTTTTTATATTTTATTAGTAATGGCAGCGATCTGCGATTTTTAGCAGTACTGCGATATTGCAGCGGCCATGTCAGACCATTTTGACACTTTTTTGGGACCATTGGCATTTATACAGCGATCAGTGCTATGATTACTGTGTAAATGACATTGGCAGTGAAGGGGTTAACCTGGAGTGGGCGCTCTAAGGGTTAACTGTGTTCCCTCAGTGTGTTCTAGCTGTATGGAGGCTGGGCTGGCAGGGGGAGATGAGCGATCACAGCTCCAATACACAGGAAGCCTGTGATCACAGCCCTTCCCCCTCTGTCAGAATGGAGATCCATGTTTACATACACGGACCTCCGCTCTCTCACTGCGGAAGAGCCATTGTGGGTAGCCGGCAGAGACAGAGTCCGCCCTACACACTCCCTGCCCCCCTGGAACACAGTGAGCGCGCGAGCGCTCTCACAATACTCGTTATCGCGGCCGGCCGTTTGTGATAATGAGCCACTTTGCCGCTGTCCTGCTGCGGCTGGCGGTCGGCAAGTTGTTAAAGAGGTGGCATCTGCCTTACAGAGATAAAGGAAGGTTAGCCCAGTTTTCCAATTTGCCTATTATTTTAGATATAATGGGGGGGGGTAATTTAGGTGGTAGATAGAGGCTGTGATTTGCCTATCCTAATACCCAAATATGTTATATGGTTTAGGTATTTGAAAGACAGAGCTGGATGCCCAATTAGGTGGCCTGGTTTGGAACAGAGGTAGCACCTCACTCTTGGCAAAGTTTATTCTCAGCCCAGAGCATGCTCTGAATTGGCTGGAAAGGTCATGGATGCAGGGTAGGTCCACCCGGGGGTCTGACGAGAAAATCAGGATGTCGTCAGCAAAGAGAGCCGTTCACATCTCCTGCTGTCCTATCACTACGCCGTGAATTTGGGATTGAAAGGTAATGTAACCGGAAAGTGGTTCGATGGCCAAGTTGAATAGGAGGGGGGGACAGAGGACATCCCTGCCGGGTACCCTTATGAAGAGGGATATTTTAAGAGATTGAGCCCGCTGCCACTACATTAGCAAAGGGTGCTGAGTACATTGCCATGATAAGGTGGAAGAAGGGGCCCGTTATCCTGAATTTCTGTAGGACCAACCGCAGCCAGTGAAAGCTTATGTTGTTGAAAGCTTTTTCAGCATCTAGTGTGATGATGGCTATGTCACTGGCTGGGTTGGTCTTGGCCTTTTCTAGCACTGTCACCTTACGTATGTTAGTGGTGGCAGTTCGTCTGATGGTAAGGCCAGCTTGTGAGGGGGGGATTAAAGATGGCATAATAAGGGCCATTCTCTTGGCCATTATTTTAGACAGGATTTTGGAACCAAGGTTGAGCAACGTTATGGGGCGGTATGATCCCAGTTCCATAGGGTCTTTCCCTTTCTTAGGTATTAGTTTTATGTGTGCCTGGAGACCAGATGGGAGGTAGGTGCCTCCCTCCAGGATGTATTGGTAAAGGTTGGTAAGGGTTCTTTAGGGCTTTGAAGAATTCCAAGGTGTACCCATCTGGGCCAGGAGCTTTATTGGGGGCTAACGTGGCTATTGTCTGTTTGGCATTGGATTCGGTGACCGGTGAGTTGAGTGTTTTTTAGGCAGGACAAGTCGATCTGGGGGAGGTGAACTCGATCTAGGAAGGCTTGGGCAGCAATTTCATCTATTGGATGTTTCCCATACAGTTTAGTGTAGAAATCTTCTAGGACGACACTAATGTCCTTAGAAGATTGTGCTATGGACCCGTCTGTGCTCTTGTATGCTTTAATGTGCGAAGGGGTATAGTGGCCTTTGCAAAGGCTGGCTAAAAGTTTCCCCACTTTGTTCCTGAACTTGTGAAACTGAAGGTCGTAGCACGTCTGATAATAGTGCTCTCGAGCCTCAGCCCAGGAGTCAAATCTTTCTTTCGCTTCCCTCCAAAGTCTCCTGTGCTATGGAGAGTTTAGGTGGTTAAGGCGAATTTGGGCCTCTCGCCGAGTGGAGCTGGCCTCCAAATACTTTGCCGCTGTTTTTTTCTTGTGTGCAGATGTGAATGCAATGATTTTGCTTCTAAGGACTGCTTTCTTCTGCCTCCCGGAGTAGGTTGGGGTTGCGAGAGTGGGCAGCATTATTTTCCAAATACTCGTTCCATTAATTTTTTATTGTATCTATTAGGTCTTGATTGTTGGCTAAGTGGGAAGGAAAGCACCAGTTTCTGACAGTTCGAACCCTGCCAGTGTTTGGGCTACTGGGGTGTGACCAGAGATCGCCATTTCTAGGGTTTGTAGGTCAGAAGAAAACTGGAGCATAGGTGGGTTGCAAAAGAGGTAATCTATCCTGGACATACTTTGATGGGGAGGGGAGAAAAAGGTGTACTCTTTGGCAATTGGGTTGGGGAGTCTCCAAGTATCAATTAGTTGGAGAGCTTCAATGAAGTGGCTTAGGCAAGTTGTGAGGGAAGGTGGTGGGGGGGCTGAGGAGGATGTAGGACGCGCTCTATCTTCCTGGAGGTGCATCACAGTATTTAAGTCCCCATCTAGCAAGAATGGATGTGGGGAGCCAGTTTAGAAGTAAGGTTTAGGAAAAATGTTTTGGGGGGAAGTTGGGTGCATATATGTTGACAAGGACTGCTTCTCTAGTGGCCAGTTTAAGTCTCAGAATCGCTACCCTGCCCTCGTCATCTCTCTCCTCCGAAAGAACTTCATGAGGAAAGTTTCTATGGAGGAAAATGGGGACCCCGGCTTTGCCTCTGACCGCAGGCGAGCCAAAGACGTCGCCCACCCACAGCTTACGCATGGGGAAAAGTCCTCTTCCATCAGGTGCGTTTCTTGTAGCAACGCTACATCTGTTTTAAGATGTTTAAGATGGCACAGAATGGCCATTCGTTTATGGGGAGATCTCAACCCCTTAACATTTCATGATATTACTTTTATGGCGGGTCAAAGGTAGGTAGAGGTTTAAAGGGGGGAATATGTAGGTATGAGAGGATGAGAACAGGAGACACCAGAGGGCTGCAGCCCCAGGGAGAGCAGAGGGAGAACTGGTGTGCATGCTTAAGTACATTGGGTGCAGATAGGCCCCACAATGGTAATAACATAAGTAAAATAAAACAAAACATACCAGAGAAGAAACTGGGGACTTCTTTTTTTTCCACATGGGATCAAACCTCCTAGCAGGACAGCGTTACCGGAGATGCTTCAAGTGTCCCGGACACAGGCAATAATGCAGAGATATACCCCAAGGACATCTTTGGTTCGCGTAGCAAATGCGGTGTCAAGGGTGACACAGCCTGTGGTGTGTCAGTGGAGAATCTCTGGGAAGGATGTGTAGGCACTAGGAAAACAGAAACATTGTAAATTAAAGTGAGCAACAAGTAAGAATATAACATAGGGAGAAGATAGGTGAACGTGAAAACTCGGGGGGGGTAGTATATTTGCGGATAGTGGACAGCCAGTGCTGAGAGTGGTGAGACGTTGTAAGGACCCCTGTTGTAGGCTGGTTGACTAGTTTATTCAGTGGGATCATATCTGGCGGGCTGATATTACTTGGATTTGTTAGAGTAGCATGCTCTCTTTGGAGAATCCTTCCTTGGGCTGCGCAGGTCTCTATTAGTTGGAGAGGGGGTGGGCGCCGGAGCTTGCTGGGTGTCCATTGGTATATGGAGATATTCTTGCAGGTAGTTTGCTGCTTCTTCTGGGTGGGAGAAGGATTTAGCGTCTCCCGATGGGTTCGTGAAAGGAAGGGTAGCCGGGTAAGACAGGGTAAACTTAACCCCTTTCTGATAAAGCGCGGAGGTTCTGGTATTTCAGCCGGAGGGAGCCATATCAGTGTTCTAAAATCATCTTAAAACTGCGTGTGAAAAGTCTATTTCAGCCGGAGGGAGCCATATCATTGTTGTAAAATCATCTTAAAACTGTGTGTGAAAAGTCTATTTCAGCCGGAGGGAGCCATATCAGTGTTCTAAAATCATCTTAGATGATATGGCTGATATGGCTCCCTCCGGCTGAAATAGACTTTTTCGTTTTCAATAAGTTTTTATTGGTTTTTACATTAGGGTAGACAAAACATAAAAGTACAATAGAACATGGAACATATATAAAGCAGTAAGAGTTTACTAACAATTGAAATGCCTCAATTCGAAATCCTTGCTTTAAATAACATCAAACAGTGAATCAGGAAACCCGAGAAGATAAGAATCATAGGTAAGGATCACCAATCATAAAAATGTACGAAGGGACCTTTCCCAGAGACCAGGGAAGATGCACCGGGGGGTTCCCTCCCTGCAAGCACCCCATACAGGGAACATTCTGTGCCGGAAGGTGAGGGAAAACCTCCACGAAAATGTAATCAGGATGGAAGTTCGATATCCAGCGTTACGGAAGATATGTGACAAGAGGCACTGTAGTAGAGAGCCCCCTGAAGGTTCAACAGCTCCCGTCTGGGGGCCATTCCATGTAAAGTCCACCCAAAGTAAATAACATGTCCGTTTCTATATACAAAGGTCATGAAAACAGGGTGTCCCAGTCTGCAGAGTCCCAAGAGATATATATATATGGAGGTCTATATTTCAAAGTCCATCACCGAACACCACGTGACCATCAAAGAGCGTCCCTCAGGACAGATCCTTACCAAAAGATGTGTGCTAGGCACTCTCATGCACTAGCAGAACTCACGTGTTGTGCTTCTATATATTCACCAGCTGGTCTCAACCTCCACTCAGACGGGTCTCCACACATAGGATAAAATATAAGAAAATCGCACCATAGTGTAAAATCCTTAAAGCTTTTTATTTGTAAAATATTTAAAACTGCAAGAAGTTCACACATATATAAAGCCTTAGAGGTAACCCCCCAATGTGCAGACTCTTACCAGATGCAGTAAATCAAAGAGCATATCCCACAGGCTGTATAACTCTGCAAGCACACACCGTCCCAGGACATCTTCACAGCCCTTCGTCGGCGCTCCTCCCCTCCACTCTAATCTCCCCGTCCAGCAGTGAGCATGAGCGATAGGAAGTCTCA
>BLSH010074524.1:234450-268178 GCA_018402905.1 Glandirana rugosa | reverse complement strand
GTAGGCTTCTTCTCTGACGGACAAGAAAGGGGTTGGGAAAGCGTGAGGAAGCGAAATACCCTGAGTGATGCGGTGGTAAGACTCAACCATAGATGAGATTGAGGAAATCGTGTATAAAAGGTGTTGGGCCTAAAAAGGGGACCAGATCTGTAATTTCGTAAGGTTACCACCGACCTATTCCCCGACATGGTGTATCCCGTGATAAAGAGGTGTAGTCCTGGGTAGTGATACAGGATAACGTATTCGTTTGACCTGTAAGGACGTAGACTTTTTAAGTCTAAAGTTGTTTAGAGGCTGGTAGAGTCAATTAATGCCTTGTGCCATGAGTCTAGGGTTTGAGAAATCTGGAGATCCTCTTCCCATTGTTTCATATATGGGGCCTTCTCTTTCGGGTGAGTGAGAGCCACATAAACCACGGAAATACCTCCCCTCTGCTCCCTGGCCTGGCCACACCGTGTTTCGTATTCTGTGATTCTGGGTGGGAGAGGTTTCTCCTTCCAAATATGTTTCAGGAAGTGGGAGATTTGTTGAAATCTGAATTTTTCAGATGCAGGAATGTCCAGTTTGCTTATGCAATAGGACATAGTGATGGGTCCTGATGTGGAGAAATAGTGCCCTATGTGGTACAGCCCCTTATCCAGCCACCATTGGAATGCTTTAATGTCTAGACCAGGGGAAAAATCCGGGTTGTGGAAAATATGTGCTAAAGGAGTTAGAGTAGATACCAACTCAGAATGGTGGCGTAGTGAGTCCCATAAAGCGAAGGAGTGCGAAAGGGTTGGGGAAAGAACAGGCAGTCTCTTCTTCGGATGGGTCCAAAGAAGGAAATCAATAGTATGAAGTGGGACCGCCAGCCTCTCGATCCGAATCCAGTCCGGTTTCTCGGCCCTGGAGTAGACTTCGGAGAGCTGAGCCAATCTGGCTGCCTGAAAATATTTAAAGAGTGAGGGGAGTCCCAGCCCACCTTTCTTCCTATGGCGGTATAACGTGCTTTGGGGGAACCTAAAACCCGAATTGCCCCAAATAAACTTAAGAATCTTACTCTGGAGAGATGTAAGGTGTTGTTTTCTAATGGGTATAGGTAATGCTCTAAGCAAGTAAAGAATTTGCGGTAGAAGAGTCATTTTGATTGCGTTAATCCTGCCCAACCAGGAGAGACCATGGTTAGACCATGCCTTCAGGTCGTCCTCTAATTTGCGATAGATGGGAGGAAAGTTACTGTTATATAAGTCCTCTATCTTTGAAGTTAAGTTAATGCCCAGGTATTGAATGGAGGAACTGTTCCACTTGTAGGGAAAAGAGGATTGTAGGGAGTCAACTGTATCCTGTGAGAGTGAAATATTTATTGCTTGGGATTTGGAGTAGTTTACTGATAAGCCCGAGAATTTAGCAAAGGATTCTAATAAGAGGTTGAGGTTGGGGAGGGATGTAAGGGGGGAGGTCAGAAACAAGAGTATATCATCGGCGAACAAGCCACACTTATGGATTTGAGGTCCGCAAGAAACCCCCCTGATGTCTGGATTTTGTCGAATGGCAAGTGCCAGAGTTTCAATGGCTATAGCAAATATAAGCGGCGACAGGGGGCAGCCCTGTCTTGTTCCTCTGGCTATAGTTATCGGATCGGAAAGGTAGCCTTGTAATTTTATTTGGGCAGAGGGATGGGAATATAGGGCTTTAATGATTCCTAGAAAGCGCTGACCGAATCCCCAGATCTCCAGAGTCTTGAATATATAGTTCCAAGAGACAGAATCAAAAGCCTTCTGGAGATCCAGGGATAGGACCATGCCTTTCTGTCTCGGACCCCCCCTCCCAATTGGATTGGAGAATCAATATCAAATCGATGGCCCTGCGTGTCTGGTCTGGTCCCTGTCTCCCAGGGATAAATCCAGCCTGATCTATGTGGATATATGAACTGATGAACGAGGAGAGTCTGTTAGCTAAGATCTTCGTTAGAATTTTAATATCGTTGTTTATCAACGAGATGGGTCTATAATTCCCTACCTCTTCGGGATTCTTGTCTGGTTTGGGGATGACCGTTATATAGGCCCTATTAAGATGGGGATCTAGTGAAGAGCCCCTGGTTAGATGGTTAAATAATCTAGACATGTAAGGGGTGAGCGTATCCATGAAGGCTTTGTAGTAGGGGATGGAGAGTCCATCTGGGCCTGGGGCTGAGCCTTTTCTTAAGCTTCTGATGGCATCCGCAACCTCTGCGTCTGAGAATTGGGCCTCTAGAATCTGTTTATGTTCTGGAGATAGGTGAGGAAGGGGAATATTCGTTAGGAAGGCGTCCAGGGATTCTGGGCAAGGATTGTTGGGGGGGGGCTGTAGAGTTCAGAGTAAAATTTATGGAAAGAGTCCAAAATCATCTTAGGGTTAGTGGTGGAACCGTGGCCTGAGACTCTGATTTTTGGAAGTTGCTTAAGACGGCATCTCGGGGATAGTTTAGAAGCTAGTAAAGAACCTGGTCTATCATTTTGCGTGTAAAATTTTAGTCCACTCCATCTGATTGCTTTCTCAGCTTTAGTTGTTAGAGCCATGTTTAGCTCTAATCTGGCTTTATCGAGTTGGGTGGACAAGGTTTTAGATGGGTTGATCTTATGCGCTGCCTGTAGAGACGCATAGGATTGTTCCAGCTTAGTGAGCGCTGCCGCCCTTTCTTTTTTGATTCGAGAGGCTAACTGTATCATCTTTCCCCTTATGAAAGCCTTGTGTGCTGCCCAAAGTACTTCGGCCGAGGTCCCTTCCTTATCGTTAAGGAGAAAGTACTCCTTAATAGAGTTGTTTATTTCAATCACTCTCACAGGATCGGTCAACAGGGATTCGTTCAATCTCCATTGGGGATGTTTCGTGTGGAGTGGGTCGGAATGAATTTGCATAAGAACTAGTGAATGATCTGAAAGCGGGGTGTCATGAATCCGTGAGTTTAAGACTAGGGGCATCCCGTGAGCCTCCATTAATAGGTGGTCAATTCGGGCGTATGAGTTGTGGGGATGTGAAAAATGGGTGTAGTCTCTCCTGGTTGGGTTCAGTTCTCTCCAGACATCTGTAAGGTTAACAGAATGAAGCAGCTTGGCCAGCTTTAGGCTCGCCCTAGTTGGACGTATAAGTTGGTGCCCTATGGGTCTGGATTTATCAAGCCCTTGGTCTAGCGCAATGTTTGAGTCTCCTCCCAGGATGACCCTACCCTTTAGATGAGGTTGGATGAGGGCCAACAGGGTGTTGAAGAAATGGAGTTGATTTTTGTTAGGGGCATAATAAGAGATAAACGTGTGGATAATCCCTTCAACGAGGCCTTTGACTAAGATGAATCTACCTTCTGGGTCCTTAATTTCCTTAATGAGTGAGAAACCCACTGTTTTGGAAAATAAAATCCCAACCCCCTTAGATTTGGAGTCAGCATTAGCGAGAAAAAAATTAGGAAAGTGTGCATGTAGAAAGTTGGGGCTGTACCGCATGGGGAAGTGGGTTTCTTGTAGCAAAACTACATCAATTTTGAGGGATTTATAATGGGAGAATAGTTTCCTTCTTTTCAGGGGGGAGTTAAGCCCTTGAGTGTTGTGGGTGGCTATGTGGAGGAATTTATTGGGTGCCTTAGCCATGGAGCTCTAAGGAAGCGTGGCCTGTGTCTGCGGTCTCACTCACCCTGGTAGAGAAGGTTCCCGTGGATCCATGAGGAATCTGGAAGATCAGGCGTCCTGGGCTGAAATCAGCCGGTCTATAATTATCTGAAAGAAAACCTGACATTAGATGCTTCCACCATGAAGAAAAAGGGAGGGGTGGGGGAGTTAGAGAGAGAACAAGTAGGAAAGAGAGACATGTAACAAGATTGAGTCTGCATAAAACATATGAAGATGGAGCCCAGAGGACTTGGGGTCCTCCAGGATCCATCAGATATCCCTTCCGGGGAGGGTCACCGCCAACTAGGCAGTGAATGTAGATCGAGAATGTCCGATCTGGTAGGATCAGACCTCTTATCCCGGGGAAGTCAAAATCGAGGTCCACGGGATAAGAGGAGGCGCAAGTGTACTTATCCCGGCCAAACACCCCTAAAAATTACAACCTATAAAATAGCCTGGGGGGCTTTGGGAAATGTAACTTTGGCACAAACTAGATGAAGTAACAGCCCTCCTGGGGCCCCAGGAGGGCCTTCCAAATGATTGACCACAACGAAAGTGTGGTCAAACCCTTGGTTTAGAGATAAGGCAAATAAAATATAAACATTGATCGTAAAACTTTTGAGCACTGAACACAAAAAGAAGGTGGGGGGGGGTCCCCAACAAAAAACAATCTGGAAAAACCGGTCAAGGTGATTTTCTGAACTCGGTCAGGTTCCAAATCTGTGGTGAGAATGAAAGACAAGACTGTATTTCGGTGAGATCGATACAAGGTCAGGGAGGTCTAGTGTCTTTCGCCTTCTTGCTTTTGGATTTGGACCACAGAGGGGAAACCGGGCTAGCAGGAAGAGGTCTCTTTGAGTGGGATGCAGAAGGGTCGGTGAGGTCCATAGGGGCCTCCTGGGAAATAAGCTTGAGTTGAAGTAGTAGCTTCTCCCCCTCGGGGAGACTGGAGAAGGCGAAAGTCTTCCCTTTAAGGAGGAATTTGACCGCGAACAGGAAGGCCCACCAATATTTTATCTCAGCCTTTTGTAAGATTGTAAGGAGGGGTTTTAGAGATCTTCTTTTTTGGATAGTATTCGGCGAGAGGTCGGCAAAGATTTGGATTTGGTGACCCATACAGGAGATATGGGAATTGTTGCGGGAGACTCTCATTAGCTCCTCTTTGATGCCGTAGTAGTGAGGTTTAACTATTATGTCCCTGGGCGATCCGTCCTTTCTTGGAGGACCCAAGGCTCTATGGGCCCTGTCTAGCTCCAGCTTGTGCTTGGGGACATTTGGAATTGTTGACTGGATCAGTTCTTGAATCGCCGGGGTAATTTCGGTGATGGTCTCCGGTAGGCCTCTTACTCTAAAATTGTATCGACGAGACCTGTTCTCCAGGTCATCTATTCTTGAGAGGGCAACCTCCAATTGGTTCTGAAGAACCTGTAGGTGATCGGAGTTTTGGTTAGTTTTAGCGACTGTGAAGTCCAGTTTCTGTTCGATTGCATCCATTCTGGAGCCTATATTGTTGAGGTCCGCTTTGATATCTCCTGTGATTTTTGCTGCCGTATTAGCCAGTCCCCTTTCCAATAGGTTTGAAAACTTGAGGAACAGATCCGCCGTGTCCAGGGGAGATTCCTGGGCAAGGGTATTAGGAAAGTGAGTCTCTTGCTGACGGTGTGATGGGTGGGCAGCTGGAGTGAATGGAGAGTCCTCCATTGTGCGTCTGAGGAGCGACTCCGTGGATGCGGGGGAGATAAATAGGGGCTGTGGAGCCTGTAAGTTAGGACCCGGAGTTAGGGTGAGCAAAGCAGGGGAGATAATGGGTCTATATTCAGTAGATTGTTCTTGAGAAGACACAGGAGCAGAGGGCCCAGGGGAGGCCATCTTTGGGACAGGTAACGAACCCGGGTTTGGGGTGGAGTAGGTGAGTGCCCTTCTTGCCGACGTTCCCTGCATACGGGGGGGCGAAAGGTGAGCCTGTGGGTTGTTGGGGTGTACCAGTACCCCGCTGTGAAAAGAGGGAGAGGAACTATTGACGAGTTGAGTTGTCCTTTAATTGGTGTGTTTCCCTTTAACAGATGCTGGAAGTCCAAGCAGGTTTAGGGCTCTTGCTGGAAGGCACTGCTGGGGTGCCTGTAACCTACAGCTTGTGGAATAGCCTTTGAAGGTAGCCTTTCCCTGTGGTCCTAGCGTTGCAGAAAGAGCTTAGGCCTGGTGAATATGGATCCTATTAACCTCCTGGCGTCCGCGCTATAGCCGAATGACGGCTGCAGCGCGGCTCTAAAATGCCGGGAGGACGTCAATAGACGTCCTCCCATTCGGCTCGTGCTGGGCGCGCTCCCGCGGGCGCGAGCGGCGCGTGCACGTGCCGCCGCACACTGCGGGAGCGTGCCCGCGGGTCGGGCGGACCCGATGTCCGCCGGAGACCCGCGATCTCCATACAGACAGGAGGAACGGGGAACCGCCGAAGTAAACACGGCGGTTCCCCGTTCTGTGAGGGGGGGCATGCCAGATCTACTGATCCCTGTCACTGGGATCAGTTAGATCTGTCATGCCCCTGTCAACCCCACCCCCCCACAGTTAGAACACCCAGGGAACATAGTTAACCCCTTCACTGCCCCCTGCAGGTTAACCCCTTCACTGCCAATGACATTTACACAGTAATCAGTGGACATTTAAATTTCTGATCGCTGTATAAATGTCATTGGTCCCAAAAAAGTGTCAAAAACGTCCGACATGTCCGCCCCGATATCGCATTACCGATAAAAATCGCAGATCGCCGCCATTACCAGTAAAAAAAAATAAAATAATAAAAACGCCATAAATCAATGTCCATAGTTTGTAGGCGCTATAACTTTTGCGCAACCCAATCAATAAACGCCGATTGCGATTTTTTTAACCAAAAATATGTAGAAGAATAAATATCGGCCAAAACTGATGAATAAATTTGTTTTTTATTTTTTATTTTTGGATATTTATTATAGCAAAAAGTAAAAAAATATTGTTTTTTTTCAAAATTGTTGCTCTTTTCTTGTTTATAGCGGCGATCAGAAATGACGCAGAGGTGATCAAATACCACCATAAGAAAGCTCTATTTGTGGGAAAAAAAGGACGCCAATTTTGTTTGGGTACAACGTCGCACGACCGCGCAATTGTCATTCAAAGAGCGACAGCGCTGAAAACTGAAAATTGGTCCGGGCAGGAGGGGGGTTTAAGTGCCCAGTAAGGAAGTGGTTAAAATGCATTAGCGGCCATCTTGGTACACCCGAGAGATTTGGGAGTCTCCCAGAAAAGTCATAGGATGGCTCTTGTATGGTTTGAGATGACCGGTGTATGCTTTGTGGGCTGAGCGGAGCTGCTTATGAGTGGCCCAGGGTTTAATTCTGTGCTGAGGCGGCTTTGCTTCTTGTTAGGCCGCGGCCACGGCCATCTTGGTCCACCCGGAGCGGAACAGTATGGAAAAGTTCCGTGTCTCTATGTGCCCTCCGGGGCTTCTTCGGCACTGCCTCGGTGATCCCGCCGCTTGTGGGGGTATTCCCCTGTCGTGGGGTGCCCCCTCCTCAAGGCACTTGCTGAATGCTGGGTGTCCGGGCCGGGATAAGCGCGGAGCGCTGGGCTTAAGCAGCCATATCGGAGCTCCCGCGCATGCGCACTCTGAAATAGACTTTTCACACACAATTTGAAGATGATTAAGTTATTTCCATATCCCCATTTCTTTGTAGGGCACTTGTCCGACCCTTACCCCCATTTTCCTTCCATTTGCAGAACTCTAGGACTTTTCAGGACTTTGTTACAGCCATTTGTGTGCCTAAAAGTTCGGGTCCCCATTGATTTCAATGGGGTTCGGGGTCCGTGTCAAAGTTCGGGTCCAGTCCGGACCCGAACCCGGACTTTGTCCTGAAGTTCGGTCGAACCAACAGAACCCGAACTTCCAGAGGTTCGATCAACTCTAATTAAGAGCTTGTGCCCCTCTAGTTGTAGAGACTTGGCATTCCTGAATGATCCGAGGAGGGCAACCTGTCTGCATAGTTCAAGTACCGCACAATTACAGGGCAGGGGGTGCGGTGGTCATTGGAAGGGGATCTCAAATGATGTGCACGTTCAACTGTATATGTGCCTGATAGGCCTAGGGCCTGGGGCAGGTGAACAGCACAAATTTCTGGCAGTGATATGCTGTTGTATGATTCTGAAAGGCCTATAATTCTCAAATTGCTCCTTCTGGTTCTATTTTCAAGGTCATCCAGCTTGTCTAAACTATAGTGTTGAGTACGGGACAACTGTTGTTCACTTGCCTGAGAAGTTTGCAGCTCATCTTCAACATCAGACATGCGGCGTTCCAGTTCTCCTAGGCACTTAGTATTCTCGCCCATTTCTTTTTTTATTTGCTGCATGCCTGTAGCGACAGCTCTCTCCACCGCTGCAATGATAGTAGGAGAGAGGCGAGCAGCCACAGCCTGAAAAATCCTGGAGTACTGTGAATTATATGTAGAGTCCCCTGCTCTACTATGAGGTGGACAAATGCTAAGGAGTAGTTGTGTGGGTGAAAGATATCACTCTAAGTGCTGTGTGTGTAAATACGTTTATTACTACCGTGTCAGCTGCAGCAATACTTGGTATGTAACACAATAAATACCCAAAATAAATGTAAAAGAGATGGTATTGCACAATCTGTGTGTGAAAGTGTCAAACTTATTATTTTGTCACATAATTAAATAGTGTAGAAACATTCAAAATATTAAAGTGACATTAGTGCATCAATTCATAAAATCAAATATTGCATGAAAAGTGACTCAGTGCCGTAAACACATCATATACATATAACTGTGGTAAACGTTAGTGAAATACAGGTTATGAGTGAACCAGTGGGTGATGATATATGCGTTCTCTGATCTGTGCAAATAAAACAAGTTATTCCCCAGCCTCTCATTAAAACATTATGTAAATGTCCATAAACTTCTTAAACCCATAAGGGAAAAACACATGAAACAGTTCCACTTGTTCCAACATAAAGTGACGCAGTGCTTTCAAGCTGCTCAAAATAGGTCAATAAGGTGCTCAAACCATGCAGCTGGAGCCAAACTGGTAGGTCTTTCTGCACACCGCCAAGGGGCTTCTGTGTTGGTGCTGGCCCCCCTCATGCTCCCTGAACTCTCACCTCAATACAAACAAAATATGCCTTCAAATAATCATCCGACTCCTACACTGGATTGCCTTCTCCTTTAAGGGCGTTCCTCAATTTTCTACCACTCTCCTCAACCCGAACTCAGCTGGGCTCCACTAATGTCTGGCACTCCAATATCCTCCTCATACAAGTGGAAAAAATAGACAGGCTCCCATACTGTGGTGTCATTAAGCAAGGGACATTTATTATCTCTCAAATGGCTGCTTACATCAAACAAAATGAAAACCATCATTCTGAAAAATCACAGGGTCTGAGGAAGACACGTGACGTGACGTAACGTGTAGGACATGACCAGAATGCACAGGAATACTGGAAGTAGAGTGAGAGGCGGAATACGCCGATGTGTTTGACACTTTCACACACAGATTGCGCAATACCATCTCTCTCCAAAACAGTGTGTCCGGTAACATAGAAACATTGAAACATAGAAAAGTGACGGCAGAAAAAGACTGAGTAGTCCATTTTTATGGTAGCTGTCTCTTGCTGCATTCTTCTGTTATTAGCCTGATAAATGTTCTGCCACATATGATAAAAGCAGCCGGGGTGTGTTGTGTTGGGGAGGTTGCTATAAGTAGATTAGCACAGCCCTGAACTGTACAACTAATGGACCTGAGAGTCTCTACCTATGAGGAGAGGGGGGTGTGTGCTTATCCTCCAATCAGCTGTCTTGGCTGTGTGCCCAGGCTTCACTGCAGTCTAAACCAGAAAATCTGCTAACACAAAGAACACTTTCTAAAGGATATATACCATTGAAGACAGCAGATATACATGTAAAACTTATATAGGGATATTTGTTTAATCTCTGTGTATCATCTGAGGCTGTTCACTTCACTGGGTATATGTGAGGGTTTACACCCGCTTTAAGTAAATCAATCCCCATACTGTGAAGGGCAAATTAAATATATTTTTCATTTATATTCAATTAGGTCTTCGTACTACATTGTTGAGAATTTAAATTGGGGAGTTCTTTAGGATAAACAGACATCTAGGAAGAAATATAATTTTGAACAGATTTACTCATTTCTTTAAAAATGCAACTGTAGGTTCTCATACTACATGATCGGTACATCAGGGGAGATTGTACAATGTGTGGCTGACCAACCTACTGCATGCAAAATCAAGAATGCGTGAGTGGGATATATAGGCACTGTACATCTGGCCAATAAAGAGAACCAGCCATCTTTGCACATGCAGTACCAACTGTGGGGCCAGAAGTGTTTTTTTTCCATGGCCAGAAGTCAGATATAGCGGAACCTTAAATTTCACACAGCACATATTAAGTTATGAGGTTGTAGCTACAAAAGCACCTAGGCTCACTCACAGGAAGTGCACTATTTTTTCAGGAGGAATTCCAGACAAGTAGTAAATCTTTTTAGTGTATTGCTTAAGTGCAATTAACATTTTGAAGCATTCCCTGAGTCTAAAACATAGCAATTCAGTTTTAAGTTCAGGTCCACTTTAAGGGGAATGTTTGACAGTCTATTTGTAAGAAATAGTGTTAGGTTAGTCAAGCATGTTTCTAGCTCCTCATACGCCACCTTGTTGCTTATATCAAAGTTTGCTAAAGGTCTAAAATTTGCAGCATTTCCTCCATTGTTTTTTAGGTATTCCTCAGCACCCGAAGAGGGGCCTGGTTGATAAATCGTGTTTGTGATAATGGCTTTCCATTTGACATAGTTATGACCACTCGCTTCAAAGCCAATTTCCTAAGTGCTTTTCCAAAGTTTAGTAACAACTACATGGAGAAAAAAGTAAACGGCAGAGTTGACCATGACAACTTTGGTCTAAAACCTAAACACAGGTAATGAGGTCTTCTTCTCTTTATTCAGGACATATTATTAAAAAGGTTGCAGAAGAATTCAGAAAAGCAAAACTGGAGATGGATGATATGAAAGACCAAACATTCTATGCTAAGTAATTAACAACCTGTCCACACCGAGAAAACATGTCCAAGAGGGTTTTCCTTGATAAAATAGATTACGGGTTAATTTCCCAGAAGTAAAACCCACCTGCTCACCAGTGGGGTAGGTTGTCAGCACACAGGAAAGTCATTTGCATCCCCTAACGCATAGCACTCCCTGAGTCCCTTTCACTAGTACAGTATTAAACCCCTTACCCACTAAGCACATGTATTTTATTTTAACCACTTCATATCCGGGCCATTTCCGGCACTCATCTCCTACATGTAAAATTCATCATTTTTTTGCTAGAAAAATACTCAGAACCCCCAAACATTATATTTGTTTTTTTTAGCAGAGACTCTAGGGCACAGGTGTCAAACTGGCGGCCCTCCAGCTGTTGCGGAACTATAAGTCCCATGAGGCATTGCAAGGCTGATAATTACAAGCATGACTCCCACAGGCAGAGGCATGATGGGACTTGTAGTTTTGCAACAGCTGGAGGGCCACCAGTTTGACACCCCTGCTCTAGGGAATAAAATGGTGATCATTGTAACTTTTTATATCACACTATATTTGCGCACAAATTTTTCAAACCCGTTTTTTTTGGAAAAGAAAGAGTTTAGTGAATTAAAAAATACAAAATAGTAAAGTTAGCCCAATTTTTTGTATGTTATAAAAGAGGATGTTACGCCAAGTAAATTGATACCCAACATGTCACGCTTTAAAATTGCGAACACTCGTGGAATTGCGCCAAACTTTGGTACTTAAAAATCTCCATAGGTGACGCTTTATAATTTTTTGCAGGTTACATGTTTAGGGTTACAGAGGAGGTCTAGCACTAGAAGTATTGCTCTCACTCTAATGCATGCGGCGATACCTCACATGTGTGGTTTGAACACCGGTTACATATGTGGGCGGGGCTTACATATCGCTTCTGGGGCGGAGGCACTTTAATTTTTTTTTTATTATTATTATTTATTTTACTTTTATTTTTTTATTTTTACACTGTCTCTTTAATTTATTTTTTTTTGATCACTTTTATTCCTATTACAAGGAATATAAACATCCCTTGTAATAGGAATGGTGCGTGACCGGTCCTTTTTTATGGAAAGATATGGGGTCAATAAGACCTCATATCTCTCCTTCAGGCTGGAAAGACCGAGATCAGAAAAAAAAATTCCGATCCCGGCCTTTCCAGCTGCAATCGCGGCTTTGTCTACTAAAGCTGGCCCGGATGTAATAGCATTGTGCCCAGGCCTCCGAGGGTTATAGAGATGACTGGTGACCAGATGGTCATTGGTCATCTTCCTGACAATCATCCGCGGTGACGGATCTCTTCTCCCTGCCGCCGATCATACGGGCGGCCCAGGAGAAGCGCCGAATGCTGGCGGGAGGGGGCGTCCCCTTCCACTGCCTATAAGAAAGATGCCGCTATGATCGTTTCTTATGGTGTAGGGAATCGCTGTCCGGAAGGAATGATATCTGAATGGTGCTTGTAGCTGTGGGCACCATTCAGATATCCCCACTCAAAGTCCAGGATGTCCATGGATGTCCTACGGGCTCCCCTGATAGTTTCCACCCCTTGTGTCAGGAGTATACAGCCCAGCATCACCAGATAGGATATACAGCATCACCAGATAGTGGTATACAATATCACCAGATAGGAATATACAGAGTCACCAGATAGGGCTATACAGAGTCACCAGATAGGGGTATACACTTACAGAGCACCAGATAGCAGTATACAGAGTTACCATATAGCAGTATACAGAGCCCCAGATAGCAGTATACAGAGCTCCAGATAGCAGTATACAGAGCCCCAGATAGCAGTATACAGAGTCACCATATAGCAGTATACATAGTCACCATTTAGCAGTATACAGAGCCCCAGATAGGGTATACAGGGTCCCAGATAGGGTATACAGGGTCCCAGATAGGGTATACAGAGTCCCAGATAGGGTATACAGAGCCCCAGATAGGGTATACAGTCACCAGATAGGGGTATACAGGGTCTCAGATAGGGTATACAAGGTCCCAGATAGGGTATACAGTCACCAGATAGGGTATGCAGAGCCCCAGATAGGGTATACAGGGTCTTAGATAGGGTATACAGTCACCAGATAGGGTATACAGGGTCCCATATAGGGTATACAGTCACCAGATAGGGTATACAGGGTCTCAGATAGGGTATACAGAGCCCCAGATAGGGTATAGAGTCCCAGATAGGGTATACAGGGTCCCAGATAGGGTATACAGAGCCCCACATAGAGTATACAGGGTCTTAAATAGGGTATACAGGATCCCAGATAGGGTATACTGGGTCCCAGATAGGGTATACAGTGACCAGATAGGGTATACAGAGCCCCATATAGGGTATACAGGGTCCCAGATAGGGTATACAGTCACCAGATATGGTATACAGAGCCCCAGATAGGGAATACAGGGTCCCAGATAGGGGTATACAGAGTCCCAGATAGGGGTATACAGGGTCCCAGATAGGGTATAAAGACCCCCAGATAGGGTATACAGAGTCCCAGATAGGGGTATACAGGGTCCCAGATAGGGGTATACAGGGTCCCAGATAGGGGTATACAGAGTCCCAGATAGGGGTATACAGAGCCCCAGATAGGGGTATACAGAGCTCCAGATAGTGGTATACAGAGCCCCAGATAGGGTATACAGTCACCAGATAGGGTATACAGGGTCCCAGATAGGGAATACAGGGTCCCAGAAAGGGGTATACCACATTACCCCCCTTTGAGGAGGAGCCCCCAGACATCCAGCACAGGATCATCATGCTGGGCAAAGATCAGGGGATTGGCGAGGTCAGGTTGGTAAGCAGGCAGAGAATCTATGGAGCCAAACTGGTAAGCAGACAGAGAACCAGTAACGTCAGGCTGGATAGCAAGTGACATTTCACTGGAGTCAAGCTGGGTGGCTGGAACACAGGCTGGATGCAGAGTGGCATGAAGAAAAGGTCTGAGGCCCCACCTGGCAGAATGAGGCGAATGAGGCAATCTATCCAAAGGATGGATGGAAGTTCTTAGACAGTTTTGAGCAGATGTAGTTGCAGCAGGGTGAAGCCAGGTTACTGAAAGTCCAGAATATGAAAAGGCAGGAAGCTCAATTGGCCTGGGCTGGACCGGAATAACTGGTGTAAAGGCAGACTGGACAGCATCGGCAGGTGTGGAGGCAGATGAACTTGAGGACCAGTTAGCCTGGATGTGCGCCAAAGGCATTTCAGGACAGGCAAAGGTAGGGGCAATCCAGAGGGCTTGAATTTTGAGGACTTAAGCCCTGTACACACGGTACAACGGTTGTACAACAATGGTCATACAACCAGCTTGTTGTACGATCATCCTACCGTTAGTACGCGTGATTACAACAGCTGTTGTACAACAGTTGTACAACTGAAGTTGGATGAGAAGACTAGAAAACTTTGGTTGTACAACAAGCGGTTGTACGATGGTTGTACCATGTGTACAGGGAAGTTGGTCCAACAAAATTGTACGTGCAAAACAGACATGCTCAGAAGTCAGGAACGCCCAGAAGTGTCCGTTCTGGAAAAACCTACGTTCCTAATTCTCAAATCACATGCACCTGAACTTCCTCGTTATATGCTCGTAACACGTCAATACATTATTCTTGTTGTATGATCGCTTAGTGCATGTCAGTACGCAAGACACAACAGCCAACATCCAACTTGGTCCAAAGTTGGACGTTCAGGTTGTACAACCTTTGCACCAGTGTGTGCGAGGCTTTAGAGTGAGCACAGGTTTTGCAAACTTTTACTTAAGCCTCGTACACACGGGTACAACAGTTGTACAACCGAACGTCCAACTTTAGACCAAGTTGGATGTTGGCTGTTGTGTCTCGCGTACTGACATGAACTAAGCGTTTGTACAACCAAGCCTAACGTGGTGACGTGCTACGGGCATTTAACGAGGAAGTACAGGTGAATGTGATTTGTGAATTATGAATGTAGGTTTCCCAGAAAGGACACTTCTGAGCGTTCCTGAATTCTGACCATGCCAGTTTTGCACATACAACTTTGTTGGATCAACTTCTCTGTACACGGGGTACAACCGTCGTACAGCTGCTTGTTGTACAACCAAAGTTTTCTAATCGTGCGTACTAACGGTCGGATGATCGTACAACAAGCTGGTTGTACGACCGTTGTTGTACAACTGTTGTACCATGTGTACGGGGCTTAAAGAACAGGAGTCTTTGTGGAGAGAGGGCCACCAAAGTCTGCGAGATACCAAAGAAAACGTTTTAGTAATCCCTGGGTGCCCCGCCGTCTTAGCGCCATGTACTTCTTAAAGCACTTTAAGCTTAAGATGGAGGGGAACAAACTTAATTAAATTAAAAAAAATTGGCACTAAACCCTAAACTAGGCCACTAGCAAATAAAAACATTAGCTGGATATCAAACTCATCAAACCAGTGAAATGTGATAAATAAAAAAATAGAGAAGATTCATTTTGTGTTCCAGTACAGCTGAATTGCACACTAGAAAAACAGGTTGCTCACTTAACCACTTCCTTACTGGGCACTTAAACCCCCCTCCTGCCCAGACCAATTTTTGGCTTTCAGCGCTGTCGCATTTTGAATGAGAATTGCGCATTCATGCGACGTTGTACCCAAACTAAATTTATATAATTTTTTTCCCCACAAATAGAGGTTTTGATCCCCTCTGCGTCAATTCTGATCGCCGATATAAACAAACAAAGAGAGATGATTTTGAAAAAAAACCAATATTTTTTCCTTTTTGCTATAATAAATATCCAAAAAAAAATTTAAAAATAAAAATGATTCATCAGTTTTGGCCGATATATATTCTTCTACATATTTTTGGTAAAAAAAAAAAATCGCAATCGGCGTATATTGATTGGTTTGCGCAAAAGTTACAGTGTCTACAAACTATGGGAATTGATTTATGGCGTTTTTATAATTATTTTTTTTTTTACTAGTAATGGCGGCGATCTGCGATTTTTATCGGGACTGCGATATTGGGGCGGTTATGTCGGACTTTTTTGACACATTTTTGGGACCAATGACATTTATACATCGATCAGAAATTTAAATGTCCACTGATTACTATATGAATGTCATTGGCAGTGAAGGGGTTAACCAGCAGGGGGCAGTGAAGGGGTTAACAGTGTTCCCTGGGTGTGTTCTAACTGTGGGGGGGGGGCGGGGCTGGCTGGGACATAACAGATCTAACTGATCCCAGTGACAGGGATCAGTAGATCTGGTATGTCCCCGTCACAGAACTGAGAACCGCCGTGTTTACAACGGCGGTTCCCCGTTCTGCAGGTCTGACAGGGGATCGCGGGTCTCGGGCGGACATCGAGTCACCGCCGCCTGTGAGTGCGCGCCAGGAGCGTCCACCTGGCATTTCAGATCCGCGCTGGAGCCGTACTTTGGCTATAGCGCGGATCTGGACGGGTTAAGTGCAACATAAACTTCTATAGGATATTGCCACTGGGGCAACTTCTGCCAATTCAAACCAGTCACATGATCCAAAGGTTTTCTTAGGAGCTGGAACTAAAAAAATAATGTATATAGTTTGATACTGCTAACAAACTGTCAACTCAGGAAATACCCACGTTAGACATGTGCAGTTTGTTTCGGTCTGAATATAAATTCAGATGAATTTTTAGTTATTCGGAAATTCGGATGTATCTGAATCTCAGAATAAAATAGTAGTGAATTTAGTTGAAATCTGCTTAATTTCGTTTATTCGTTTTCTATCAAATTCCAGATTTTCAGAACGATTCGAATATGAATCGGTCAAAAAATGATTGACCAATTCAAATTGTGTGTGAAAAATAGCTGGTTATAAAGGAGTGGGCGGGAAAGCCGGCTGCCGTGTCCTTAACAACCATGACTCATCAGCTGTCAGCGGGGTTTCTCTACCGACAGTTGTAATGTAAACAAGAGAATGCCGGCAAGGACAATTTCAGAAAAAACAGCTTGGGGTCCCCCTGAATCCATACCAGCCCTTCGGGAACCCCAGACCCAAATTTAAAAAAAAGGCAGTGGGGTCCCTCTAAAAAAACATACTCACCACTCACATGCCCCACCACTCCAAAGTGCCTTGTCCCCATGTTGATAGGAACAAGGGCCTCTTCCCCACAACCTTGGCTGGTGGTTGTGTGAGTCTGCGGGCGGGGGGGCTTACCGGAATCTGCAAGCCTCTTTTAACAAGTGGGCCCCAGATCCCAACCCCCTCCCTATGTGAATGAGTATGGGGTACATAATACCCCCAGCCATTCACCAAAAATGTGTAAAAAGTCAGTAAAGACACAACACAAGTTTTTGACAAGTCCCTTTTAAAAAAAAATTAAAAATGTCACCGAATACACCGAAGTAGACCCAAAGTCAATCATGACACCCGCTGCACTGCTGCACCTAAAAAAAGAAAATCTTCTGTCTTGTTGAAGGCTGGCGCTGTCTGCCTGCTTTGCCATCTGGCATTTCTTAAATAACTAAGGAGCGGAGTCATCCGATGATGTAATCGGGTGACCCCGCCCCCCCTGTGATATCATCAATCCACCATGCCCAGGTCGATGACATCTTGAGGGGGCGGTTCCATCCGGTGATGTGTCTGGTTGGCCCTGCCCCTTAGCTAATTAAGAACTGTCATCAGACAGCGGAGCAGGCAGATGGCAGTCTGGTATGGATTTTAAGGAACTCCGTGCCAAAAAAAAAAATAAAATAATGGTGTGGGTCCCCACTAAGATCCATACCAGACCCTTATCCAAGCATGCAGCCTGGCAGGCCAGGAAAGGAGAGAGATGAGCGAGCCCCGCATCCTGAACCATAGCAGGCCACATGCCCTCAATATAGAAGGGATGACACCCTACGCCATTTTTTTTTCTAATTTTGGCGTGGGTTCCCCTTAAAATCCATAACAGACCCAAAGGGCCTGGTTTGGATTGGAGGGGGACCCCCACCCTGTTTTTTTCTGACTTTTTCATTTCTGGCATTCTTTTGCTTAGATTTCAGCTGTCAGTGGGGAAATCCGCTGACAGGTGATGAGTCATCGTTTGTTAAGGACTCGGTGGCTAGCTTCTTCACACAGAGTTTGAAGCGGATGATCATTTTTCGACCAATCCAATTTCAAATTGTTATGAAAATTTGGAATTCATTAGAAAATTAATAAAACAAAAACGAAATTAAGTGAAACTAAACAAATTCCGAAACAAATCAACAAAATTAATTTAGTAACATATGTTTCCATTCTGCACATGTCTAACCCGAATGAATCAAATGCCACTCTGTACAGAAAACCGCTCAAAACACCAGCCTTCACCCGCATGCAATGCACACTCACCGCCGATATTGCTGCCAGATCAATG
This sequence comes from Glandirana rugosa, assembly GCA_018402905.1. Taxonomy (NCBI): domain Eukaryota; kingdom Metazoa; phylum Chordata; class Amphibia; order Anura; family Ranidae; genus Glandirana; species Glandirana rugosa. Next base: position 250,124 of record BLSH010074524.1, on the reverse strand, counting down.
TGCACCAAAAGCAGCTTAAATGATGATAGTAAATGCACACATCAGTCTAAGGAAAATTCAAGCGTCTTATCTACATCCTCCATGGAGCAGTACTCTGCTTGTTGCTCAATATACACAATAGGCAATAAACAAAGAAAGTTTCATATAGTGTAGTAATTAGTTTAATTAGGAACAGTAGCAAGAGTAAAGCATGTAAAATCCAGACTCATCCAGTCACAGAAAAACATGGAAACTTACATAGATCACCACCACTCAGAACACTTATGTGGAGGCGTGACGTCACTCCGCAAGCTCCATCAAATGCGTTTCGCACAACAGTGCGTCCTCAGGGGCCTCTAGTGTCTGTGATAGCAACCATGATTATGTAGCCTATCACCGGAAACAGCGCCACCTCAATTCTGGTTTAGCTCCATTTTGTAAGTGATATCAGAATATTCATATGGATGCCATATTCTTGTCCATCATGGAGGTTTAAAAAAACAAAATAATGCTCCATAAGAGATTGTAAAGTTGAAGTAAAAAAATACTATTGATAGTAAGGTGCCTGAAGAAATGTTGCCATCTATAATTACATTGACAATGATATATAATGAAATTGGCCTTGATGTAAGATTACTAATAAACCCAACAATTTAAAAAAAAGTCACCAATTAGGCCCTAAATAATAAAAACACAATAAATGCTATTATGAAGACTTCAAAACAGAGCCACAACACCAAATACATACACCTTTATTGAAAATATAATTCCTGTGGTCATTAAAAAAGGACCACATAATAGAAGTGAAGCGTTGGTCGATGTTTATGAACTGAACGAATGGCGTCATCTAGAGTAAATGGGGCAACATAAAAAAATATGAATTAAAAACGTACCAATGGGGACTGCTAACAAAACAAAAACAAACAACTTGTTTATATGTACACATGTGTAGATAGATATTAAATTATAAAAATTAACCAATGCATATGTAAATGATATACACATGTATATATAGACAATAAATGTGTGTAATGCCAGCATAGATTACATAATCATCCATAATTTAAAAAAACATATATAAAAGATAACCCCTGAGAGGAAAAGTAAATAAAAAACATACTAATAATTATAAGAATCCAGACAAAACACAGAAAAAATGAAAAAATAAAAAATGAACAATATTTCATGTGTTTAAAAAATAAGATTATTACAAGCAGTAATGAAACATAGTTGTACTGAGGAGAAAAACAGGGGGTCAACATCTACAGTTCACATCCCAGCTAATACTATGACCCAGAGGAAAGTAAGACTTAAAGAGTTTGTAAACCTCAAAAAAAAACCTGCAAGACAAAGGCATAATGAGCTAGTATGCATTGCATACTAGCTTGTTATAAAATTCTTATCTTAAAAAAATACCGTGGATCAGCCCCGGCACCCAGCTGACATGATCGACATGTCTCCTGGAGTTATTTCTGGGTTTTCGTGCTCCGGCGCTGTGATTGGCCGAACCCGCGGTGGCATCACTCCCGTGCATGTACGCATATTTTTTACTAGTAATGTCGTCAATCTGCAATTTTTAGCGGTACTGCGACATTGCAGCGGACACGTCGGACCATTTTGACACTTTTTGGGACCATTGGGATTTATACAGCGATCAACGCTATGAAAATCCACTGATTACTGTGTAAATGTCACTGGCAGGGAAGGGGTTAAAACTAGGAGGCAAACAAATGGTTAACTGTGTTCCCTGGATAGTGTTTCTAACTGTGTGGGGGCTGGGCTGAGTGGGGGAGCAGAGTGATCGCCGCACCCATATACAGGGAGCATACAATCACTTTCCTTCTCCCCTGTCAGAACAGAGATCCGTTGTTTACACACACAGATCCCAGTTCTGTCACTGCGGGGGAGCGATCGTGAGTAGCCGGTAGACATATAGTCTACCCTACTCACTCCCTGGCTCCCCCTCTACACAGTGAGCATGCGCGCGGGCCTCCGGTGGCGCGCACGTGCCCACGATCTGCGATCTTGCCGCCGCCGTCAGGTGACAGCGATATGCGATATTGAGCCAAGTTGCTGCCATCAATCCACAGCAGGCAGTCGGCAATTGGTTAAGCTATTACAACCAATACATTTCCGTTTTGGAAATTTCCCTGGTGGGATTAAAACTCCTCCAATGGGGCTGTAGGTTAGCTATGCCCACAAATCTCAAACCACTAGGGTCCCTATTGTGAAATTTGTGGAAATTTATAGATAATCTATGCTTTGTGTACCCTGTTCGTATATTGTATACGTGTTCTTTAAGACTATCTCTTGACCTGCAGGTCATCTGGCCCACATATTACTTTTGACACAAATACATTAAGAGGTAGACTACATGTTTAGTTTCACACAAGATGAAAGAATTTATGGGATATTCCCTACCTGTAGAAGAGAATCAATAACCGGCTTCTATAAAAGGGACATGTACACTGATAATCAGGGTACTAATTATCAGTGCAGTGCCAACCAGTGCTGCCAATCAGTGCCCACCCGTGCCACCAACCAGTGCTCATCAGTGCTGTCAATCAGTGCCCATCAGTGCCTCTTCATCAGTGTCAACTATCAGTGCTGCCTATCAGTGCCACCTATCAGTGCCCATCAGTGTCACCTATCAGTGCAGCCTCATCAGTGCCTCCTCATCAGTGCACACCAGTACTGCCTCATTAGTGCAGCCTATCAGTGCCCCATCAATGCCCATCAGTGCCACCTCATCAGTGCTGCCTCATCAGTGCCCATCAGTGCAGCCTATCCATGCCCATCAGTGCAGCCTCATCAGTGCACACCAGTGAAGAAGAAAAATGACCTGTTTGCAAAATGTTATAACAAACTATTAAAACATTTTTGTTTTGTCTTTTCAAAATGTTCGGTCTTTTTTCATTTATTTAGCAAAATAGCAGTGTAGATTAAATACCACCAAAACAAAGCTCTGTGTGAAAAAAAATATATAAAAATGTCATTTTTGTACAGCGTTGCATGACCACGCAAATGTCATTCAAAGTGTGACAGAGCTGAAAGCGAAAAAAACTGCCCTGTGCATGCAGGGGATAATAGTGCCCAGTAGGCAAGCGGTTAATGATTTGTTTAATTTGATAATGTTGTACAGAAAAGGAAGCGATGAAAGGACAGAACATTCTATTATCACTGGCTCCATCTTTTGGAGCTGGCAAAGTGTTCCTATCCATCCTTCTCACTTGTTCAATAGTATTGTCTATGTCAAATTCGGCATACCCTTTTTCAAAAAATCTTTGTTTTAAAAAAAGGAATTGTTCTATATAATCAATTTCTTTACTGCAGTTCTGCCCCATCCTCATTAACAGCCCTTTAAATATGTTGTGAAGCTATGAAAGATGACGACAACTGCTTAATGGAATATAACTATTCCTATCAGTGAATTTGAAGTATGATTTGGCGCAAATTTGTCCATCCCTAATTAACAATGTAAAATCAAAAAAGTTAACTTCTTCCTTTCTATAAGTAAAAATTAACTTAATATTTCTATTAGAGTTGAGTATGGAATAGAATTAAATTAAAGATGTTTCACCCCCTTTCCAAATTGATAGGATATCATCTATGTAGCGTTCATAAATTTCCAAATTGTCCCATCTAGTGCCATAGATGACCCATGAAAAGATTTGCTAAACTGGGGGCAAATTTAGCCCCCATCACAACACTCCTAATTTGAAGGTAATATTGGTTGTTAAACCAACTAAAATTGTGAATCAAGGCAAAATTTAATAAATAAAAGATAAACTTTTGTTGCAAAATGTGAATATGATTAGCTTGCTTTAACTAGTACTCTGCTGCTTGAATCCCATCCTTGTGAGCTATATTTGAATTGGCAAAAGTTGTCCCTAGTTTCAATATCCTATATGCGTTTATGCTGAACTTTTGGAACTGTTTTTATATTTTTTCATTTATAACATTTCCCTGGTTTGATGAGTTTGATATCCATCTGACGTCTACACAGAAGGATCACTGATTTGAATGCCTTTTTTATTTTATTTTATTATTTTATTGAATTTAAATTTCATTCACATATTTCATCCCATTACTTTATAGTAATTAGAGTGCTGCAATTTGTACATTTATTTGGAGGGGAACACACAGCTTTCCAGCAGGTAGACTGGGTGGAATACTAGAATAAACCTTTAACTCCTTCGCATCCTCAATATAACTGAAAGACGGCAACAGCGCTGGCCTTAATTTCTGGAAGAGCCCGGCGCTCTCTGTGATCGGTGAGTTAATGAGACTCAGCTGTTAATAGATCAGAGTGAGGGGCCGATCCCGGACCCTTACTACGTAATCAGCTGTCAGCCAATGACAGCTGATCATGTGATGTGAACAGAGCAAGTAATCAACTATTAAGCATGAGGAGGAAAAAAAGCTGATCACTGGCTCCTGTCAGCGGGACATCAGTCCCAATAATGGAGAACCGCCTCCGCTTCATCTGTGCCCACCAGTGCCACTTACCAGTGCAATAAACTTGTCAGTGTCTTCTGCTACCACAGAGTCAAAAAAGGCAAATGATTAGCAGTTTTAATGCATTCTGGAGGCAGGTCTGGGACAAGGACCTAATCTCCCTTATAGCCCAATCTATGTGCGGGTTATGAAGTTTAATCCAATGATAACCTAAGATAAGGGGATAAGCAGGTGATGTTATCAAGTAGGAGCTGATTTTCTCACTATGAAATTCCCCAGTGGTCAGGGTAACAGGTACAGTGCACAAGGTGACCAGGCCCATGGACACATGAGAGTTATCAACAGCTAAGACTGAAAAAGTGTTGTGCACATTAGTCAAGGTAATCTGTAGATGGCATGCTAGGTCCCTATCAATGAAATTGCTAGAGGCACCAAAATCTATGAAAGCTGAGAGGTGATGATAAAACTTGGCAGGACAAAGTTGTGCAGTAACAAATAGTTTATCTTGGGGGAAACCTGTAACTGTATAGTCTAAAGAAGCAGACCCCACCCGAACTAGACTCTTGGAGTTTCCCGGCTTATTAGGGCAGCTGGCAACAAAGTGGCCGTGGTTGCCACAGTGTAAGCAGAGTCCCTGGGATTGTCTTCCAGCTTTTTCCCCAGGGGATAAATGAGTATTATCAGTTTGCATGGGCTCCTCCTCCTGGAGAGATTGAGAAGGGTCAGGAAAGCCTGATGAAGAAGAAATTGTCAGCGTACTAGGGGGCAAAGAACAAACCTCTCTGTGTGCCTTTCCTGTAAGCAATTGTCTATACGGATTGCAACTTGCATGGTTTCACTCAATGACTTTAAATCAGGGCAGTGTACTAAGGAGTCATTGATGGAATCTAATAAGCCTAATCTAAACTGGCTTCTTAGAGCTGGATCATTCCATCCTGAGTCAAATGCATTTACCCTGATGTAGTGACCTAAGGTTTGTTTCTGCTGAGTGGGCGCAGTCAGGATCATTATAGAGTAAACCCAGAACCATGAAAAATGCTTTGATTGACCGTTGGCTGGGTCATCTGCAGGGCGACTAAAAGCCATGTAATAATCAGGTTATTCCGCTGTGCTTCAGAACCAGAAGAGTGTGGCCTAAGTTAAAAATATTGCATACAACTATTTTTAAAGTTCAAAAACATATGGGAATCACCAGAAAAACTCTCAGATGGGTTAACCTTCGGCTCTGGCTCTTGCATTACTGCTGGAGGAGAGAGTTCCTGGACGTGGTGTGTCAGTTTGCAAATCTCCTCTGCAAATAAACAAGCCTGTGTAGAGTCCATCTTCACAGAGAAAATTTCTTGCTAAAGGCTTGTGATAATGTCACGCTTACCCCTAGCGCAGGTGGTCAGACACTGTAGCTAGCTTCTGTGTTCTTCACCTATAGCAGCCCTCTTTCCCATAAGGCAAGTAGGCCTACCGGTACTCAATTGTACTCAGTACCTAAGACTTATGCACAATGCTATAGTGCCTGACCCCCACACTATGGCAAGAGCAAACTGAGCAAAACAAACAAGTACTTGTGGTTGGCAGACAGGCAGAGGAGTTCAATAACTGTCCAGGTACAAGGCAGGCAGAGTTCAGAGAATAGTCAATATCGGATCCTAGGTCGTCAACGAGGGAATCCAAACAGCACAGCAGGACAGACTGAGAGCTTGAGCATGAGACTGTAGACTTGGCTGGCTTAAATTAGGTTTGTTCTCCACCCAGAGATTAGCAACATCAATCACCTTGCAGGTGGATAGACAGACAGGGATGCATCATAGCCAAAAACAGGATTCTGGAATGAGACCAGCAGGTGTCAAGGAACAGGAGCCTTTATACTCTCTGACAGAGGAACAGTATAATCCAGAGCAGCATCTTCAACCTGCTCCCCCCCCCCCACCCTCACCCCACCACTATTGGACTATTGTTTTCTGGTAGCCAGTGACAGCAGTGGTCAAAATACCCAAACAATGGCTGCAACTGATTGATGCAGCCTTTGTTCAGCTGACAATCTGCTGCCCAGTTCCTTTGCTTTTTTTTTCAAGGCTATTGGGTGAGAGGGGGCTGATAGGGCCAATCACAAAGTACATTTCAGTGGATTTTTCAGGAACCAGACAAAATTCTCGCTTGGTCAAGTTCCCCTTAAACAATATCAGAATATATTTAATACAAAAGCTACTATTTGTAATAAAATATGTCTCTGCTTATATATATATTTACAGATTTTTCAGTCAACATCCAACAATTAGTGATGATTTACCTAATCGCATTATCTCTGGCAAAGTGATGATGAAAACTAATGTGACACGTTTCACCGAGACAGATGCCTTTTTTGAAGATGGAACAATAGAAAAAGACATTGATGTGGTCATTTTTGCCACGGGATATAATTTTTCATTCCCTTTCATTGACGAATCTGTTATAGCGGTTGAACATAACGAAGTGCCTCTGTATAAAATGGTGTTTCCTGCAAATCTGGAAAAGCCAACAATGGCTTTCATTGGTTATATCCAACCAGTTGGGGCTATAATGCCAGTCTCTGAGATTCAGGCTCGCTGGGCAACAAGAGTCTTCCAAGGTAAAGAGTAATGCAATTATTCATCTATTCATCAATGTTTAAATATTCTTTAATTAAAGTTCCAGGTAGATATAAAATAAATTAAATTAAGGCAACTCTGTATATTTACATCAAGTATTTTTACACATATTTTTACAAATACAAGCTGCGTAAATACTCAAATTTGATTTGGCATTGACCTATATTAGTCCCTATACCAGGGGTCAGCAACCTGTAGATCATGATCTACCAGTAGATAGCGGACAGGTGACTAGTAGATCGCAGTCCGGGCTTGCTGACCTGCCATTTCTGAGCATCAAACAGAGTGCTTGTAAAGTTGGAGCTGTAGTAGGGAGCAAGAGCCGTATGAGCTGATGCCTCCTCTGTAGTGCTGGCTCCTGTCCCATGCGGAGTGATAGCAACTGCACTCCACCTCTAGCGGTCTCCAGAGTGGTGCCAGCAGCAGGAAAAAAGAGATCTTTGGGTCAGTGTGAAGCATAATAGTATAGGGCTGCTTTCACACTGAAGTGGTGTGGTTTACACACACCGTGGGTGCAGCGCAGTGTACCTGCAGCTTTCCTGTGGGTTTGCTGCACTTAGCCATAGACTTCTATTATATCCTGAGGGAAAGTGCAACACACCTGAAGGATATAATAGAAGTCTATGGCAAAGTGCAGCTAGCCCAGGAACGTTGCAGATGCACCGTGCTGCACCCACAGTGCAGGTAAACCAAACCACTTCAGTGTGAAAGCAGCCTTATTGGGGGCTCAGAACAGTAAGGGTTCATTTACATCTGCAGTTTTAGGGGTCACTTCATATTGTAATTGAATTCCTACCTGTTTCTACCCTAAAATAATAGCTGTTTGTTTCACCATGTCATGTGCAGACCGATTGTAAGTGGAGGGGGGGGGATGTCTGGTTCATCATAATCATATAATCACCTGGTGCACTTTCAGTGTTCTAATGTGGAAAGTTGCAGTGTCTGCACCCCTTTATTAGTAATTAACCCTCGGGGAGTATCTCACCAAAAGTCTGCAGCTCTGTAATTTTCTGTAAAATGCAATACAATATGGCAACCTGGCGGCATTCTGTGCACAAGTGGTGTACAGTATGCCCCCCAGAAATGTAATTTCCTGCATGTGCAATTGGCTTACTTTGTCTGCACTAAGACGCAAGTCAGATTTTGACACCCCCTGCAACAAAAATTTAATTTTTGGTAAGATACTCCCAAAGGAAAATCACATCTAAAGGGATACAGACCTTGCCACTTTCCTCATTAGAGTCCTGCAAATGCAGCTGATTGGGAATGATTTTATAATTATCATACAGATTCACTTTGCACATGGACACAGACAAACAAATGGATATTTCTTCAAAATAACAAAAGGTAGGAATCTGCAGCAAAGTTTGTTAAAATCCCTGTGATGTGCATAGATCACTCACCTGGGGAGATTCACTCACTCTATTTGTCCTGATCACCAAGACTGAAAGTAATGGGAAATCCACAATTCTGAGTTGTCACAGGAACAGAATTAAGAGGAAATCAATGGGCACACTTTTTCTGGTGACAACTGCCTTAAAAAGAACTTTCCTCCATTTAGATACATTTTATCTCCCATCTTGTTCTGTCTACAGGTCAAGAAGTGAAGCAAACCCCCCAAGGGACATAGATGTCAGAATTAAAAACCTGACAGAAGTTCTACCATTTCCTACTTTATCCCTGCTTTAGCCTAGGATCACACTGAATAAGATTTTGAAATTGTGTGAGTTCAGCTAAACTTGCACAATTTCAACCCAGCATTTCAGTCCGACTTCAGGGGCATTTTGAGAGACATCTGTGCGGGTTCATGCACAGGTGTCTATTGAAATCGCGCCCAAAATCGCCAAAAGTAGCGCAGGAACTACTTTTGGGAATCAGCGCGCAAAGTCAGCGTCACACCAGTTTGGACAGTGCTGTTGCCAGCAATAGGCTCCGATTTAGCATGGGATTTGATATGTCAAATTAACCCAATGTGAACGGGGGCTATTATTGTGTATTGTCATGTTTGTGTAGCAGTATAACAATTTTGTGTTATGATTTATGTAGAACATAATCATTTTGGCATATACAGTTGTGCTCATAAGTTTGCATACCCTGACAGAAGTTATGATTTCTTGGCCATTTTTCAGAGAATATGAATGATAACACAAAAACATTTCTTTCACTGATGGTTAGTGTTTGGCTGAAGCCATTTATTATCAATCAACTTTGTTTTCTCTTTTTAAATCATAATGACAGCAGAAACTACCCAAATGACCCTGATCAAAAGTTTACATACCCCAGTTCTAAATACCGTGTATTGCCTCCTTTAACATCAATGACAGCTTTAAGTCTTTTGTGGTATTTGTGGATGAGGCTCTTTATCTTCTCAGATAGTAAAGCTGCCCATTCTTCTTGGCAAAAAGCCTCCAGTTCCTGGAAATTCTTAGGCTGTCTTGCATGAAGTACACATTTGAGATCTCCCCAGAGTGACTCAATTATATTGAGGTCAGGAGACTGAGATGGCCACTCCAAAACCTTCACTTTATTGTGCTGTAGCCAATGACAGGTCAACATGGCCTTGTGTTTTGGATCAATGTCATGTTGGAATGTCCAAATATGTCCCATGCTCAGCTTCCTGACTGATGAATGCAAATGTTCCTCCAGTATTTTTTGATAACATACTGCTTTCATCTTGCTATCAATTTTGACCAAATTTCATGTACCTTTGTAGCTCGCACATCCCCAAAATATCAGCGATCCACCTCCATGTTTCACAGTAGGAATGGTGTACCTTTCAACATAAGCCTTGTTGACTCCTCTCCAAATGTAGCATTTATGGTTGTGGCCACAAAGCTCAATTTTGGTCTCATCACTCCAAATGACTTTGTGCCAGAAGGTTTGAGGCTTGTCTCTGTGCTGTTTGGCATATTGTAAGCGGGATACTTTGTGGCATTTGCATAGTAATGGCTTTCTTCTGGCGACTTGACCATGCAGCCCATCTTTCTTCAAATGCCTCCTCATTGTGCATCTTCAAACAGCCACACCGCATGTTTTCAGAGAGTCCTGTATTTCACCTGAAGTTATTTGTGGGTTTTTCTTTGCATCCTGAACAAGTTTCCTGGCAGTTGTGGCTGAAATCTTAGTTGGTCTACCTGACCATGGTTTGGTTTCAACAGAACCCCTCATTTTCCACTTCTTGATTAGAGTTTGAACACTGCTGATTGGCATTCTCAATTCCTTGGATATCTTAGTATATCCCTTTCCTGTTTTATACTGTTCAACTACCTTTTACCGCAGATCCTTTGACAATTCTTTTGCTTTCCCCATAACTCAGAATCCAGAAACCTCAGTGCAGCATGGAATCACCACTCTTGGAAAATGTTCATTCAATTGTTTAATTGAGTAAAAAAAAAAATAATCACAGACATGCCTCAAAACTATTTTCATTTAACATTTCAACCTTCTGACTTAAGAAACACTTAAAAAAAAGAAAGAAAACTGTAGTCATTTGCAACTGTTTTTGTAGACCAAGCAGAGGAAAAATATATGGAATCACTCAATTCTGAGGAAAATATTATGGAATCACTGTGTACTTTGCAGTTCTAAAACAAACATCTGCATCAGATTACTTCCTGAAAATGATGTCATCACCAAACATCCTTTCAATTGATGGAACATGAAAAGGTGTCCAATATCTCAAAATAAACTTGTACATTTATTGAAGATTTAATGACCATCATCTACCCCGTACCTTTAGCCTGCGTTCACACAGGGGTGATCCGACTTCAGCGTGACTTTGCTAGGGGATTTTTAACAGCACTTCAGCGCGACTTTGGACGACTTACAATGCTACTCCATGCCAGGCGACTTTGCCTGTGGCCAATCAGAGAAGGGAGGGGGTTGCCTTCAAAAATTATTTTCTTTTAAACTGTAAAGTCACTTCAATATAGATGGGGGATCCAACTTAGAGGCGACTTCCATTGAATTCTATGGGCATAAGTTGGATAGAAGTTGCCTTGAAGTCTTACGGAACCATTTTTGAAGTCGGAGCGACTTCAGTAGCGTACATTAAGACGGCCCCCATTCATTTCCATGGGATTTCTGATGTCAAGCGACTTGGGGCAACTTGAGGCGACATAAGTAGGAGCGCAAGTCGCCCCTGTGTGAACGGGCTCTTACCTAACATGCAACCCCATATCATCAATGATTGTGGAAATTTGGATGTTTTCTTCAGGCAGTCATCTTCATACATTTCATTGGAACAGCACTAAACAAAAGTTCCAGCAACATCACCCTGCCCAATGCAGAATCGTAATTCATTGTTGAATATCACTTTCATCCAGTCCTCCACAGTCCATGATTACTTTTCTTTAGCCCACTGTAACCTTGTTTTTTTTCTGTTTAGGTGTTAATGATGGTTTTCAATTGGCTTTTCTGTATGTAAATCCCATTTCCTTTAGGCAATGTCTCACAGTTCGGTCACAGACATTGACTCCAGTTTCTGACCATTTGTTTTGTTGTGAATTTTCTGGTTTTAACCACTTGCCAACCACCCGGTAAAGTGATTTGTGCTCTAGCACTTGTAGGCATGGGCGCGCGCTCTGATTGGCCAGCGGGGGAGCCAATCAGCAGGTATGGCGGACTCAATGTCTGCCAACCGTCCACGATCATTCCCTGCTGAGACAGAACGGGGATCTGCTGAAGTAAACAAGGCAGATCTCCGTTCTGTCAGGGGATGACACTGAGATCTGTCTTCCTACTAAGCAGTAAGATGGATCTGTGTGTTTCCCCAGTCACACAGTCCCCCATATAGTTAGAAACCACAAACAGGGAACACATTTAACCCCTTGATCACCCCTGATGTTAACCCCTTCCCTGCCAGTGTCATTAGTACAATGTCAGTGCATATTTTTAGCATTGATCACCGTATTAATGTCACTGGTTCCCAAAAAAGTGTCAAAAATGTCAGTTAGGTGTCCGATCGCCACCATTACTAGCAAAAAATACAAAAATAAATATGCCATAAATCTACCTGGCAGACGCTATAACTTTTGTGCAAACCAATCAATATACACTTATTGGGATTTTTTATTTATTTTTTTGATATGCATTATAGCAGAGAGTAAAAAAATATTGTTTTTTTTTTCAAAATTGACGGCATTTTTTTGTTTATGGCGCAAAAAATAAAAACTGCAGAGGTCATCAAATACCACCAAAAGAAAGCTCTATTTGTAAGAAAAAAAAGGACGTCAATTTTGTTTGGGTACAACGTCACACGACTGCGCAAATGTCAGTTAAATTAACCCAGTGCCATATCGCAAAAAATGGCCTGGTCATTAAGGGGGTAAATCCTTCTGGGGCTGAAGTGGTTAGGGCATATTGCTTTAAGTTTTCTAACTTGATGCTTTGATGTCTACCAGTACGCTTTCCTTTAACAATCCTCCCATTTGATTTCTACTAATGAAAACCATCACTAACACCTAAACAGAAAAAACAAGGTTACGGTGGGGTAAAGAAAACCAATCATGGACTGTGGGTGACTGGATGAAAGTGATATTCAGTGGTTAATCACTAATCTGTATTGGGCAGAGGGATGATGCTGGAACTTTTGTTTGGTGCCAATGAAATGCATGAAGACGACTGCCTGAAGAAAACATGCAAATTTCCACAATCATTGATGATATGGGGTTGCATGTCCGGTAAAGGTACGGGGGAGATGATGTTAAATCTTCAATAAAATGCACAAGTTTATATTGAGCTTTTGGACACTTTTCTTATTCCATCAATTGAAAGGATGTTTGGTTACATGGTGATTTAATAAATATTTTCCTCAAAATTGAGTGATTCCATATTTTTTCCTCTGCTTGATCTGCAAAAACAGTTGCAACTGACTACAGTTTTCTTTCTTGTTTTAAGTGTTTCTTAAAGCAGGAAGGTTGGAATGTTAAATGAAAACAGATTTGAGGCATATCTGTGATTAGTTATTTTTCTACAAAATTTAAAAAATTGGGAATTAATATTTTCCAAGAGTGGTGATTCCATACCTTTTGCCAGGAGTTGTGCATATTCATCTCCGGGCTGCAGCATCTAAGATTGAGAACTTGACCCCCGATCACTCAGTTCTTGCTCTGTTCAGAGCAAAGAATGGTGACTATCAGTCACTGCTCTCCGCTCTTCTCCAGCGCTCACTGGAGGGGCAACTGCGTGCAGAGAGTCGAAGCCAGCTGCAAATCAAGCAACTGAGTGGATCCCAACAATATGGTTGGGAACCTTCCAGAGCCTGATGTGACTCTGTGATGTCAGCTGATTCTGGGTCACAGGAGAGCAAAAGAAAGGGCACTCCTGTGACCCATTAGAGAAATATGGCCGAAAGAGTTTTGGCCATACTTCTCTTTTAACACTGTCAATTTTTTATTAATTTAGGAGCTCTTTTAAAGTGGTTATTCTCTAATTCTATGCATTAAGGTGAGAAAAATTCTGTCCTGCAGCTACTTCCTGACCCCCCTTTTTCTTACCTGAGCCTGAGCCCAATCCAATCCAGTCATGTGCATGAAAGCAGCAGCTCCAGCCGCTGGCTCTCTCCTTACTGGACAGAATGATAGCAACAGGAACCATTGGCTCCAGCTGCTGTCAATCGAATCCTCTGACACGGGAGCGGGAGCAGTGTCCAGCAGTGGGACTCGGCAGCAAGCCTGCATGGGCGCCCCCAGGGAAAGCGGCTTTCCTTGGAGCCATCCGATGAAGAGGAGGGGCCCAGAGCGCCACCAACGGGACCCCAGAAGAAGAGGATCGGGGCTGCTCTGTGCAAAACCATTGTACAGAGCAGGTAAGTATAGGCATGTTTGTTATTTTTTGAAAAACAATTGAAGGTACAACCACTTTAAAATGTTACTAAACCCACAACAGTAAAATCAGTCTGTATATGCAGTAAAGCATCCTTGTTATACTATTTGTGGAACCTAAGGGGTTAATCCTCCGCATTGTGTAAAAAGACTGTTTGATTCTGTCTCCCCTGTTCCTCCCCTTCTTCCAGAGCCCCCAATATATCTCCTGATAGTATAGAGCAGGGGTCTCTAACAAAGGGCCGGTTTACTGTCCTTCAGACTTTAGTTGGGGCCGAACCGTGGCCTTTGGAAGAAGAAAATGTCCTGATGTCAGTGGGAGTAAATAATGCAATCATTGATGTCAGTGGAAAGAATGCTGCTCCATTGTTGATGTCAATGGGAGGAATAGTGCCCCTTATTTGTGTCAATGAGAGGAATAGTGTCTGGTTGTTGTTGTCATTGAGAGGAATAGTGCCTCATCGTTGGTGTTAGTGGGAGGAACAGTGCACCAAGGGCTAGATAAAGGCAAGCAAAGGTCTGCATCCTGGCCAGAGTTTGGAGACCCCTGATATAGGGGACAAGCTGCACATGCTCCGTTTGGTGTGTATTGCTAGAGAGTTTTTTTTCTTGGGAGGGTGCATGTGATCAGCACAGAGCCAATCAGCACTGTCTAGACAGAGGGTCAGTGGTCCTGCATCCTCATAGGACAATCATGGGAGAATGAAAACACCTCCTAAAAGCTTTAACCAGACACTGATAGAAGTCACAAGACTGCTCTAACTGCTGATGAGAAAGGGTATTTGGCAGTTTATAGTTACTAAAATAATTGCATTTCCATGTTCTGTGGGAGACCAGATATAGTGAATGCACGGTCTTGGGTTTAGTATCTTTTTAGCTCTCCTGAGAGCTCTTGATATGTGCAACTGAAACAGCACCTCTGGCTCACCACTGCATTAGAACAAGGTCTATGGACAACACCAGAACTAGTGTTGTGCCTCCTCCAATCCTTCAATTCTGTCGGACCATTCACTCTGCTGTGCCATTCACAAAGTATAGTAATGATGTTGTGAGGTACTTTGTAAATGGCATGGCAGACTGAGGGGTGCGGAGGCCCAACATTGGAACTGTAGTCGTTCATAGACCCTATACCAGTGCAGTGGGGAGCTGGAAATGTGGATCCCATTGTACATATCAGGAACTCTCAGCTGAGCTAAGAGAGCTCTTGAATTAACCACTTGCCGACCGCCAACCGCAGGTTGACGGCGACAAGGTGGTTCGTTATCGCAAATCGCCGCCATACGACGGCGGCTGCGATAACGCGCACTGTGAGCGCGCGCACCGCCGGAGGCGCGCCCGCGCGCTCACTGTGTACGGGGAGGGCCAGGGAGCGGGTGCGGCGGCTTCGATTGCCGCCGGCTACCCGCGATGGCCCCCCCGGAGCGAGTGAGCGGAGGTCCGTGTATGTAAACACGGACCTCCGCTCTGTGTGAGGGGGAAGGGCTGTGATCACAGCCTTCATTTACGTGAAGGCTGTGATAACTTCCCTTCCCCTGTTAGGGCATCCCCCATACAGTTAGAACACGCCCAGGGAACATAGTTAACCCTTAGCGCGCCCCCTGCAGGTTAACCCCTTCACTGCCAATGGCATTTACACAGTAATCAGTGCATTTTTATAGCACTGATCGCTGTACAAATGCCAATGGTCCCAAAAAAGTGTCAAAATGGTCCGCCATGTCCGCTGAAATATCGAAGTCGCCTGTACCGCCTGGTAAAACTGTGAAAAAACCCTGGTAACCGTAAACATGTCGCT
>BLSH010074524.1:194599-209111 GCA_018402905.1 Glandirana rugosa | reverse complement strand
CGTCTAATTATGACACTTTTTCTCGTTCTCTGGGTCCACTGATTTTACCCATTTCATTGTTTCTGACGTCCCTCATTGGGTGGTTTCTATTCACGTTCGGGCCCATGATAATTTTTAATTTACCATGTTCCTTTTCTAGTTTATTCGGGTAGTTCTGTTTCACCCTGTTTTCGGTTTGTCTTTCTATGTTCACGTCCACGTCCATGGTTTTGTTGTGTTTTTTCTTGGAGTTGACCTGATTATTGTCTCCCGGTTCCTTTCTTTCTAGATGGTGTATATTATCGTCTTCTTCTTGTTTATCCCTCACCTGGGTCTCTTGCTCTTTTTCACAGTATTAATCTGCCAATCTCTCCTCTACTGCTTTGCCAGTCTCGGTGCTCCAGGGTTCCAGGTTACCTATTTCAGTTATACCCCCTGGATATTACCCCCCCACTCCGATATATGTCCTCCTTTGAGTCTGGCGGAGTGATGTCCTATAGTATCTGCTTCTCCCCTCCGCAACAGGTAGTATTTTCTATGGCTCTGGGGGTGGGGGGGGGTGGGGGGGGAAACAACAGGGGGAGAGGCGGTGTAGATATTATTATCCACCTCCTCACCACCCTATCCTTTGTTTTACTCTTAAGATTATAATCAAGATTCTCCCCTCCCTTTATTAAGACACGAGTGCCACCGAAGTCCTCTCCTTCACCTTTTAAAACATCCTCTTCCTTTCCTTCCAGTTGCACAGCTTCAATCCCCCTCCTTTCCCCACTCACCGCTTCCAGCCGTCTGCTCACCCACTGTCCGTTTTACCTTCAGCTCCGTTTGTCTCCCGGGTCGCGGCCTCTGGGCTTCCCACGAGTGTCTCACTCGGCTCTTATTACCGCGTCTGCGGGTTCTTTTGCCCTTCCAGCGGGCCGCGTCCTTGGGGCACGCGCAGGCTCTCCTCCTGTGTGTTCCTTCTCACAAGCAGTGGGCTGTGTTGTGCTGGGCGTCCTCGCCGCTTCAGCCACGGCCGGCCAGGTGATCTGGGGGGGGGGGGGATCAGCTGTTTTTCCGCTCTCCTCATTCCGTGTTCGGCTTTTCCCTTGCCGCAATCTGGGGATCCTAGATGGGGTGAGGTGGGGGGGAATGAGAGGGGCCGCTCAGGATACTACCGGCTCCATAAGCCGGTCCCCTGTGCGCTGGGATGTTTGGAGGTCGGTCCGCCCTGCGAGCCGCGTGCTGAGAGTTTACACCAGTGCCATCTTGACTCCTCCTCCTAGCCCCTTCCCCAATATGGGACAGTTCTATGATGTGGCAAGGCACAGATCTGACCAAGGTTACAAAAACATTTCTGCTGCACTTAAGGTTCCTAAGAGCACAGTGGCCTCCATAATCCTTAAACGGAAGACATTTGGGATGACCAGAACCCTTCCTAGAGCTGGCCGTCCGGCCAAACTGAGCTATCGGGGAAGAAGAACCTTGGTGAGAGAGGTAAAGAAGAACCCAAAGATCACTGTGACTGAGCTCCAGAGATGCAGAAAGCCAACCATCACTGCAGCCCTCTACCAGTCAGGGCGTTATGGCAGAGTGGCCCGACAGAAGCCTCTCCTCAGTGCAAGACACATGAAAGCCCGCATGGAGTTTGCTAAAAAACACCTGAAGGACTCCAAGATGGTGAGAAATAAGATTCTCTGGTCTGATGAGACCAAGATAGAAATTTTTGGCCTTAATTCTAAGCGGTATGCGTGGAGAAAACCAGGCACTGCTCATCACCTGTCCAATACAGTCCCAACAGTGAAGCATGGTGGTGGCAGCATCATGCTGTGGGGGTGTTTTTCAGCTGCGGGGACAGGACGACTGGTTGCAATTGAGGGAAATATGAATGTGGCCAAGTACAGGGATATCCTGGATGAAAACCTTCTCCAGAGTGCTCAGCACCTCAGACTGGGCTGAAGGTTTACCTTCCAACAAGAGAATGACCCTAAGCACACATCTAAAATAAGGAAGGAGTGGCTTCACAACAACTTTGTTACTGTTCTTGAATGGCCCAGCCAGAGCCCTGACTTAAACCCAATTGAGCATCTCTGGAGAGACCTAAAAATGGCTGTCCACTAACGTTTACCATCCAACCTGACAGGACTGGAGAGTATCTGCAAGGCAGAGGATCTCCAAATCCAGGTGTGAAAAACTTGTTGCATCTTTCCCAAAAAAGACTCATGGCTGTATTAGATCAAAAGGGTGCTTCTACTAAATACTGAGCAAAGGGTCTGAAAACTTAGGACCATGTGATATTTCAGTTTTTCTTTTTTAATAAATCTGCAAAAATGTCAACAGTTCTGTGTTTTTCTGTCAATATGGGGTGCTGTGTGTACATTAATGAGGGAAAAAATGAACTTAAATGACTTTAGCAAATGGCTGCAATATAACAAAGAGTGAAACATTTAAGGGGGTCTGAATACTTTCTGTACCCACTGTATATACAGGGCTTTACTTGAGCTGGAACCTCCAGCACTGGCCCTGCGCTCACCGCTATCTACCAGCACTTGCGTGGCTTCTGTGTTTACAGTTGACAGTGAACCTCTCCCAGCGGCTCTCACAGAACTCCCCCTGCCCCTGTACTCAGGACTGAAATAAGAGAGGGACAGCTGCCCGGGCGCAGTGTGTGCATTGCTGTAGCCTGGTACCTGAATGCCAATGTCCCCGCTTGATGATCTTGCTGCTTCTTGCCAATGAGAAGAGATGGAGCCCCAAGTGAGTGTGCACTGTTCGGGTAAAGCAAGCTGCAAGAGGTACAAAAGCTGGGGTGAGCTGGGATGGCTGTTGATAGGTGCTTTTTGTAGAGGTAAGCGAGGCAGTGGAGAAGGGTGGTGTACAAAGATGAGGGCTGTAGGAGTGCAGAAGTGAAAAATGGATGGCAGATACAGTGGCAAACAGCTGTGAAAGTGGGCTGCAGAGCTTATCTGCAGGGAAAGGGGCGTTGAGAGTTGCAAGTCTAGCCAGCTGCTGACAAATGGCCCCTTTAATAGAGAAAGCAAACTTTTAAGACTACCACTATAAGAACAACAGGTCCCGGCATGTCCATTCACCACATCTCTATTGGCGTTATGAGCCCACCACTGGTTGGGCAGGATTGGACTATAAAGGAGGAGATACTGCTGAACTCTCTGGTCTATATGCATGTATGTCCTCTATAGCATGTGTAAAATCTCTCCTTATAACGCCACTCAGAGGATAAATAGGCTACCTACACTATCAGCTTATTAAACCTGAGTAAGTAATGCATATAATGCCATGTTAGCCTTAGTGTGGTTTGATATATAAATATACAATTCATCATTACTTTATAGTTTCTGTGGCCCTTCACGCCCTTGGTAGTGAGCTCATGGGGTGCTATTGGACAAACCCCATGTAACATCCTTTCCTCCAATCAAATTTTGGGGTTGGGTACCTATGTACGCATGGTAGGTGCATTTTTTCTTACATAGTGTTTATATTTTGTTAATATGTTTATTTTTTTGATTTGTGTGATGTTATATTGTGATTTTTTTTGTCTCATTAGTGTTACCATTATGCTTTTCCTGAAGAAGCCAAGGTGGTGAAACATGTAGAAATACAAGTGTGATGGACAATTTCTCTATATTGAACATGACTATATGGTTAACCCAATATACTTATGTTTTTAATCGCATTTTGTAAATAAAAAGTATTTGACTTTAACAGTGATTTGTGTAATAAATTACTTGCACCTAGAAAAATTCCATCCTGTATTTTCATTATCTGATTTAAAGGGATGATGGTGCTAAAAAGCAATGTTTCAGAGTTTATCCACAAAATCAAACAAGGATGTAGATTTTCATCAATCACAATAAACAATACCCATTTGTGAATCATGAGGACAGCCACTTTCCAAAAGACAACTCACCAATCATTGCCCAAATTTGGCCATGTTGCCATATGTAAGAAATGATGCCCCATCCTCACCCCTTTACTTATGTGGATGAAGATTATCTGCCTTGTAAGCAAATGGGGCTGTGTGACATCAATGGTTTCTGAGGACATCCATTGAGTTCTTAGAAACCACTGATGAGACCAGGTTCATTCACTTATAAGTCTGGAAATATATTTTCATAAATCTTTATAACCTGTTATACAGTAGAATATAACAAACTTAAATAAATTACTGCCACTATGATAAAAACAGTTTCCTGCTGTCTGTTGCGGTTCAAGATGCCAGAGGGTGCAGGCACAGCCCATGAAAAGTCACATCACTGGCCTCATTCACTTACAACATGGATGTAAGAATTATATCAGGCCCTTTGGGTCTGGTATAGATTTATAAGGGGTACCCCACACCAAAATCAAGGAAAAAAAAGAGTGAGGCCCCCCTCAAAGTCCATAACAAACATTCATTTGAGAATGCAGCTTTTCAGACCCCCGATCTTTTAGAAAAACCCCAGTAATAGAAAAAAAATAAAAAAATTAACATTCCCCATTCACATCTGTGCAATGGGGGAACGCATACGACTTTCCAAACATTGCAGCAGCGCACAAAAATGTGCGTTGTTCTTGTTGGTGTGCTGTGGTACCATTCATTGCTTAAGTATTTGTAAAATCCCTGAGAAAAAAAAAAAAACCTGCAAGACAAAGGCATAATGAGCTAGTATGAGTCACATACCAAAGCCGCGCTGACGTCACTCCCGCGAATGCAAGCTGGAGCCATCGTTTGCGGCACACGTAGGCCTCATTTACACTGCTGCTGGTAAACGGACGTTTTGAGGGCGTTTTTTCAGCTGCCCCTGAACTTTCCTCTATGTTATCTTATCAGTACATTTCCACAGGATCGTTTAAGGTCGTTTCCAGGCAGTTGAGTTTAAAGGCTTTTTTTGGAATGCAAAAAAATGGGTTCAGACGCCAGTTCAGAGGCATTTGAAATGCCAAACAGCTTGTAAATGCTGCTAAACGCGCCTAAACGTGGTAACTCGCGTCTAGGACCGTTTCGTTTACAATCATTTTCACTTAAAAAAACACTAAACGCTGCTAAACGCCGCATGCAAAACGTGTCAAAACGGCTGTTTTAGACGTCGGCTTCTAGCTGTCAAAATAAATTGTTCAGGGGAGGTTAACATAGCGTCCTGTGTAAATGGAGCCTTAGTGAACAAACAGCCCAGTCATGCTGTTTCTTCACTGTGCATGTGCCGATGACGTCTCCTGAACAGTGCAGGTTTAGAAGATATTCTCGGAACCTACAGGTAAGCCTTAATATACGCTTACCTGTAGGTTAAAGTGGTTGTACTGAGTTTAAAACCACTTTAATGGCACCCTAACACATGTGCGTTTCTGCTCAACACAACGCTATGGCAATTAATTACCATGCATTGCTGTGTGCTACATTTTTGGAAAACCCATTCAAATGAATTAGCTACAAGAATGCAAAGCATGTTATTGTGCGTAAAAACACACATCAATGTACATGCATTGCCACAGTGGAGTGTATGGGCAGTGACATCATGACCTCCACCTTAATCAATCAGAGAATGACTTGTATTCATTACAAAATAATGAATACCCAACCGGACAACCAACTGCAGAACGAACGGCCCCGCTGCTTAGGTGATGATGATGATGACAAATTTGGAGATGATGGAACACTCCAGCTCTCTGCTCCTGGAATCGGCCTCCACTGCACTCCTCCCTGCAGTTCTTCCCGATAAATTGCTACAGCAGCCCTCTGGTACTGGAACAAACTTAGTTGCTACTAGGGCAGGTCCTGCAGATCATCCGCTGGAACACTGTGGAAATGCAACCCGCTGGATTGATGTAGGTAGGCTGCAGGTCGCAACTCCACTGCAAGGGTGTACAGAGTCCTGCTGATCAATCAACGCCGTCCAAAGAGTCCACAACAAGCCACTCCCTCTTCTTAAATAGACTCTCCCATGAGGCACTGTTCTTCCCAAGAGCCTTCCTATGCAGCATGGCCTGATGGGAAATGAAGTCCTTCTGTAGCAGGGTCTGATAATCAACCTCACTGGTATACTATAAGTCCCACAGGGCATTGCTCCCATACAATTCCATTCTTCAGGTAATAGACTCAACACTAGGGTAGCTCTCCACAGTATACCTACAGGCACAAATGTCCTCAATTCCAGAAGTATAACACTTGACTCCTGGCTACATATACAAGCAGGAGTACAACCTGAAAATATAAGAAAAAACAAAAAACTGTAAACTTTATTGGCTGCAATGCCATTGCACATAGTACCTAAATATATTACCAGCATTAAATATTCAGAAAAAAAATTAAGAAATTTTATTTTCTTTTAGCAGCTTAGATGCCCCTATGTATTCTTACAGTATGTGGAAGTGCAGTGATAATTTTGACATCATATTTCAATTTCATTTTAGTCATAGTCTTTTGAGCAAAATGCCATTTTAGTTTTAGTTGTATTTGTCTTTTGACTAAAATTCCATTTTAGTTTTAGTCATATTTAGTCATAGTCATTAGTCATAAGAATCCTCTTAGAGAGCACAGCATTGGAGGTACAGTGTTAGCCAGCAGTACAGAAGAAAAAGATTTGGGGGTGCTTATTTCAGATGATTGCAAAATGAGCAAACAGTGTGACCAGGCAGTGAGAAAAGCAAATAGAATTCTGAGATGTATCAGTAGAAGGATCACCAGCAGGAGGAAGGAGGTTCTGATTCCTCTATATAGATCTTTAGTGAAACCTCACTTAGGCTCCTTTCACACTGGGGCTGGCGGGCGGTAGCGGTAAATCCCCGCTAGTTTCAGCGGGGACTTACCGCTGTTATAGCGGCGCTACGGCGCCGCTATGCAGGCGGGTGCGCGGCGCTTTTAACCCCCCACAAGGGGTTAAAACGGGGTTAAAAGTGCCAGAGCACCGCGCTACCGAGGCGGTGTGCAGCCGCTTCGGAAGCGCTGCCCATTGTTTTCAATGGGCAGGGGCGGTGGAGGAGCGGTGTATAGCCGCTCACCGCACTGCCCCAAAGATGCTGCTTGCAGGACTTTTTGCAACCTCCTGCAAGCGCACCACCCCAGTGTGAAAGCACTCAGGGCTTTCACATTGGGGTGGGTGGGGAGGGATTTTTGAGGCGCTTTACAGGTGCTATTTTTAGCTAAATAGCGCCTGTAAAACGCCTCAGTGTGAAAGGGGTGAAGGGGGTCTTAGAATATGGTGTCCAGTTCTGGAGACCTCACTTACACAAAGATATTGATAAGATAGAAAGCGTTCAGAGACGGGTAACAAAAATGGTGAAACATTGGTTGGATAAAGCATATCAAGAGTGACTTAAGGAACTTAATATGTACAGTCTGGAGGAAAGAAGGGAAAGGGGAGACATGATGGAAACCTGGGGGGCCTGCTTTGCTGCACGCTCTTTCTGAGACTTTGCCAAGGGGCCACTGAAAGGATGCAGGGAGCATATGTATATCTATGCCTGCATTTCAGAGACAGAGTGCAGTGTTGTCATGTGGAGCAGACTCCCTCTAGAGACCAAAGAAAGGAAGATTATATTGTCACGTTTTACAATCACAATCTTTGATCCAGCAGAAGCAGTGCATCTTGGGATTCGTAGTTCACTTCCAGGAAGTTTCCCTTGGACTACTTTCAGGAGGAATTGCATTCCCCACAAGACTGTGCGCTGGAAAGGGACTTCTGGGGAAAAACTATGCATCTTGGGGGACCATTTAAGCAGAGGCTGTGGCCTGCTCCAGTCTCTTGGAACAGCATGGTCGACCAGCAAGTATCCTGTTTTTCCTTCCCTGGTGGGCTGCAGCCTGAGGCCTACCTGCAGTGCTCCAGCCAGCTAAATTTCTGCGGTGTCCCAGCCAGCTGCAGTGATACAGTATTCTAAAGGGGGACCAGTGGGACCAGCTAAACAGTGTTCAAGTCTGTTTCAGAGCCAGCGACATCCATAGAGTGCGCATCGGTCGTTCTGGAAGAGACTGCAGCAGAACAGTGGAAGCTGTCTTCCCTCAGAGCAAAAGGGCATAAGGACATCATCGTTTCCAGCGCCTTCAGCACACCCTGAACAGCCGGACTGACTTCCATATCGATCGATTGGTGTGGTGAGCAAACAATACATCTGTGTCTGAATATATTCGGTTGTTTTTCATACATCTTACATAGAGACAAACTCAGCTCAATCAGAAGATTTATATACTAACCTGTACACAGGTCCCTCATTGACAGATGATATATTGATTCCAAGGGTATCTGTGCCAATTTGCAGGAGACAGGGACACTGCACAGACTGAGTGATATTAACTACTTCAGCCCTGGAAGGATTTCACACTTTAGGACCAGAGCACTTTTTGCGATTCGGCACTGCGTCGCTTTAACTGACAATTGCACAGTCGTGCGACGTTGTAACCAAACGAAATTTGCGTCCTTTTTTTCCCACAAATAGAGCTTTCTTTTGGTGGTATTTGATCACCTCTGCGTCATTTCTGATCACCGCTATAAACAAAAGAAGAGTGACAATTTTACAAAACAAAAATCTTTCTTACTTTTTTTGCTAAAATACAAATCCAAAAAAAAAATGTGTAAAAAGACATTTTTTTTCATCAGTTTTGGCCGATTTATATTCTTCTTCATATTTTTGGTAAAAAAAATCACAATCAGCGTTTGCCACATTTACGAATGATGAGAATTCATTTCTGGGGTTTTTATTTTTTTTTTATATTTTATTAGTAATGGTGGCAATCTGTGATTTTTAGCGGTACTGCGATATTGCAGTGGACATGCCGGACCATTTTGACACTTTTTTTGGACCATTGGCATTTATACAGCGATCAGTGCAATGAAAATGCCATTGGCAGTCAAGGGGTTAACCTGGAGGGGGAGCTCCAAGGGTTAACTGTGTTCCCTCAGTGTGTTCTAACTGTATGGGGGCTGGGCTGGCAGGGGGAGGGGAGTGATCACGGCTTCCATATACAGGAAGCCTGTGATCACATCCCTTCCCCCTCTGTCAGAACGGAGACAGTCAGTCTCTGACAGTCTGTCAGAACATCCGTTCTGTCACTACGGGGGGGGGGGGGGAATCGCGGAAAGCTGGCGGCAATCAAGTCCGCCCTACCCACTCCCTGGCCCCCCCCTCCCGGAACACAGTGAGCGTTCGAGCGCGCCTCCGGCGGCACGCGCGCTCACAATACTAGTTATCGCAGCCGCCGTCATGTGACGGCGGTTTGCGATAACGAGCCACTCTGCCACCGTCACGCTGCGGTGTGTGGTTGGCAAGTGGTTAAATCCTGTGTACAGGTGTCATTGCTCTTTTGCTCTGCTGTTCAGCCACTAGAGTTCACTTTGCTCCCAGAACATCAAGTGCACCAATGCCAGGCTAGCCAGAGATCTTGGACATATCACTTGTGAGGACGCTCACTATCACTCTTTTGGTATCAGTAGTTTAGTGATCCCAGTGACTACCTTTTAAGGGGAACTCTCATTATAACTGCTACAGTAATAATTTGTATTGGTGGTATAGCTTCACATTTCCATGACTTGGGTCTGTGATCTCAGGATTCGAGGGAAACCGACTGGTGGTTACTAAGCCAGATTAGTTCCCCTTTATACCTGAGTGCATAGGACAATTTAAAGAGGAAGTAAACCCAGATTGGGTTTACTTCTTCAATATACCCCTGTAATGTAGAAGCATAATGGGCTACTATGCATCGCATAGTAGCCCATTATGTGCCACTTACCTGCAAATGTAGCCTGCGATGTCCAGTGTTGTCCCCTGTGCTGGCCGCTTCCATCTTCAGCCCCTCTTCCTTCCGGGGCCGTGACTCCGGCGCTGTGACTGGCCGGAGTCGCGTGACACATGCGCGCGGGAGCCGGCAGTCACGGCACCATCGCAGTGGAGGAACGGCATGGAGGCCGTTTCTTCACTGCGCATGTGCCGACATGATGTTGGCACAGCACATACACTGCATATCTCCTGAACCATGCAGGTTTAGGAGATATGCAAGGCACCTACAGGTAAGCCTTATCATAGGCTTACCTGTAGGTTAAAGTGGTTGTCATGAGTTGACAACCACTTTAATCACTTCACCCCCGGAAGGATTTCCCAGGTTAGGACCAGAGCACTTTTTGCAATTCGGCACTGCGTCACTTTAACTGACAATAGCGCGGCGGTGCGACGTTGTACCCAAACAAAATTTGTGTTCTTTTTTTACCCACAAATAGAGCTTTCCTTTGGTGGTATTTGATCACCTCTGCGTTATTTCTGATCACCGCTATAAACAAAAAAAGAGTGACAATTTTGCAAAAAAAACTGTTTTTCTTACTTTTTGCTAAAATACAAATCCCAAAAAAATATAAAAAAACATTTTTTTTCATGAGTTTTGCCCGATTTATATTCCTCATATTTTTGGTTAAAAAAATTGCAATCGGCGTTTATTGATTGGTTTGCGCAAAAGTGGCCGCGTTTACGGATGATGAGAATTCATTTCTGGGGTTTTTATTTATTTTTTACTAGTAATGGCAGCGATCTACGATTATTATCGGTACTGCGATATTGGGGCGGACATGTCAGACCATTTTGACACTTTTTAAGGACCAATGGCATTTATACAGCGATCAGAAATGTAAATATCCACTGATTACTGTGTAAATGTCATTGCCAGTGAAAGGGTTAACCTGCAGGGGGAGATCTAGGGGTTAACTGTGTTCCCTAGGCGTGTTCTAACTGTGG
Source organism: Glandirana rugosa (assembly GCA_018402905.1). NCBI lineage: Eukaryota > Metazoa > Chordata > Amphibia > Anura > Ranidae > Glandirana > Glandirana rugosa. The sequence goes on along the minus strand of BLSH010074524.1, from coordinate 198,440 downwards.
GGGGGCTGGGCTGTTATGGGCATAAGAGATCTAACTGATCCCAGTGACAGGGATCAGTAGATCTCCTATGCCTGCACTGTGTTTACATTGACGGTTCCCCGTTCTTTTTGCTGTGGCCGCTCATCGCGGCTCACCGGCGGACATCGGGTCCGGAGTACGCGCACCACCGGCGACATGCACGCGCCCCCTAGCGGCCGTTTATTTACGGCGATTCGCGGGACGCATCCACACTGCCGCAGTAAATATACTGCGCGTGGTGTGGAAGCAGTTAAGAGCCATTCAAGCTGACTGCCTGTATTAATTTTAAGTGCATATTTGAGTCCTTGTTTATACCACTGTATGTCAACATTTACTATTTTTCTGTCATTTGAATCTCAGTGTGTGGTTGCTTGAAATGTGGAAAGTCTCCCAGTAAACAAACCTTCTGTTTACTCCAATGTGTCTGCCTTACTGTGCATTGCAAGTACACTATTGCTAGGTGTGCCAGAGGGGTTGGGACAGTTATTTGGGGTTGAGAGGCAGAGGCCCGGGACAAATATAAATCAAATTAGCAGCTCCTTTGGGGGTACCGCTACATACATTATCCATGTATTATTTGTAAATGTATGGGCATATGCTGTTATGCAGTGGTGTTTGGTAATAAGGAAAGCAAGGCTAGTCTTTACATGTTATACCTGGCACTGATATTACTGTTAATACGGTGGCCACTTGGCTTGTTGAACATTAACTAGGAACAAGCAAAGTTCCAACTGCCGAGTTTGTTTTATTTAACAGAGGTACTCAGTAAGGGAGGGGATATATAAAAAACTCCAAGCCTCTCTCACACAAACACATTCAAGAAGAAGCTGTTTTGGAGATAACTCAGGTAAGTTATTAAGCTTTATGACCATTTATACTGTGTAGCATTTCCATAGAAAAACATGAATACATATCTTCAATATTTGCATGTTATATTTGATGTTAGAAAACTCTGGATTAAAATCCTAGTTTAACATACATTTCAGCAACAGATGGGGTATTTTCATTTTTAGCTTATTCTCCTTAGAATCATTTTCTTGCTACCCCAGATCTTTCACAGCCATGTAAATTTGCATCCAAAAACCTAAGTTATATTACAATTGAGCTGTCTAGTATACTGTAAATAATAATTATGTTGATTGTGCACTATAGAGTTGAGGTTTTTAAAGAAAACCTATAAACAGAATAGTTGCACCTGCCAAACACTTTCTAAAAATGCTAGTTTCCTGAGTACCATGTTAAACCTTCAGATGCTAAAGCATTGTCTTGGAACTCTAGCATATTTTTAATGTGTTCAGGACACACAGTGCGCTCCCAAAATGGAAAGTGAGGGAAGGGACTAGTAAATATGTAATTTACCGGACCCTTCCTTTTCTAAATGAACATAGTGAACACACTCACTCACTGTGTTGACTATGCTTCAGTTGACTATGCTTCAGTTTGTGAATGACCAGGAAGCCGCTCAGCACAGAGCACTTCCTATTCATTCACTGTCTAGTGCAGCTGAGGCTTCAGAGAAAGGCATGTGTGTTTGAGCTTTGGGGTGCACACCCTAATCCAATAGGCTGCACACACCTATGCTGTGTACTGACAATACACACGGGAGATTCAGGTCAGCAGGGGGCCCTGCATGGGCCCAGCAGGGACTGCCAGTGGAATCTCTTTCCCTTGCAGTCCTCAGCACTTGCCCCAGCATTCAGAAGTGGATGGAAGTAAATCTGTATTTGAAGTCTACCTCTGTCTAGTCCTGCTCCACTCTCTGTGATGCTGCCATGGCACGATGTAGTGAAAGTTGTGAGGTATTCCAACATGTTTCTATGTTTTACCTGGTGCCCTCTTCTCTGCTAGTAGTGACTGCAAAAGACCCTAGCCAGCATATGTAGAAGGCACCTGAAGTGACTCTTCTTGTAGCACCTGTTCTCCTTGAAGGTGCTCTCACACATTGAGATGGATTGAAAGAGGGGGGCTCCTGATGTTAAAGGGGGACAGAGCACTGATGGATATTGGGACTTTAATGTGAAGGTGGAACTCTTGTGTACAGGGGGTCAGTCAGTGAGTGTTTATGGCCATGTTTGCATGACGTGGGGTCCCCCTCCCAAAGTCCATACCAGGCCCTTCAGGTCTGGTATGGATTTTAAGGGGAGCCCTGCGCCAAATTAAAAAAAAAGGGTGTAGGGGTCCCCCCAAAATCCAAACCAGACCCTTATCCAAGCATGCAGCCCTGGCATGGCAGGAGGGGGTGGGGACGAGCGAGTGCCCCCCTCCAAACCATACCAGGCCACATGCCCTCAACATGGGGAGGATGCTCTGAGGTCACCCCCAAAGCACCTTGTCCCCATGTTGATGGGGAGAAGGGCCTCATCCCCATAACCCTTGCCGGTGGTTGTGGGGGTCTGTGGGCGGGGGGCTTATCGGAATCTGGAAGCCCCCTTTAATAAGGGTGCCCCCAGATCCCGACCCCCCTATGTGAATAGGTACATTGTACCCCTACCCATTCACCTAAAAAGGAGTAAAGTGGTACAAAAAACAAGAGGCAGTTTTTGACAAGTCCTTTATTGTGTAAAATAGCTCTTCTTCTTTCTTCCTCCATCTTCTCCTGCCCTGGTCCTTCTTCTGGTCTTCTGTTTCTTCTTTTGGTCTTCTTCCTTCCTCTCTTCGTCTTCTTCTTCTTCTTTCACCGCCCCCGCTCCTGCTGCCACAGGCGTGCCGTGCAGAGACGTCTCCCAGAATGGGCGGTCTTCAGTTTGACATTTCTTTCATAAGAAGGTGGCGGGGCCAACCAGTGACGTAAATTGGTGACCTGCCCCCTCTGACAACGAATGACATCAGAATGGGGCCGGTCACTCATTTACTTCACTGTGTGGCCTCGCCCCTTCTTATAAAAGAAATGTCAAACTTAAGACCGCCCATTCTGGGAGACGCCTCTGGATGGCACGGCTTCGGAAGCGGGCAATGGGGGTGGTGAAGGAAGAAGGAAGAAGGAGAAGATGAAGATTGAAGACGAAGAGAGGAAGGAAGAAGACTGAAAGAAGAAGCAGAAGACCAGAAGAAGGACAGGGGCAGGAGAAGTTGGAGCTAGAAGAAAGAAGGAGAGTTATTTTACACAATAAAGGACTTGTCAAAAACTGCCTCTTGTTTTTTGTACCACTTTACTCCTTTTTTGAATGGGTAGGAATACAATGTACCCCATACCTATTCACAAAGGGGGGAGGTCGGGATCTGGGGGCCCCCTTATTAAAGGGGGCTTCCAGATTCTGATAACCCCCCATCCACAGACCTCCACAACCACCGGCAAGGACTTTGGGGGGGGAACCGTACGCTTTTTTTTTTCTACATTTTTGAGCGAGTTCCCCTGGGGGGGGGGGGGGCAACGCAATGCTTTTCCTGTGATTTCATTTATATTGTCGGGAACTGGCAATACATTAGAGTCGTGATAATAAATTACATTTTTTCCTTTGGAAATGTTATTTTGCTCTGGCTATGTTCTAAACATCACAGAGGTAAATCCTTTTGCAGGCAGACTAAGGGGACCCCCCAGGCACCATATTTAAAGGAATAGTTCATTTTTATTGTTTCACTTTAAGCATTATTAAAATCACTGCTCCTGAAAAAACGATTTAAAAACTTTTTTTTGCATTGATACATTTCCCCTAGAGCAGGACTCGGGTACCCATACACTTTTTAGGGCAATAACTTGCATATAAGCCTTTAAAATTAGCAATTTTGATTTTTCATGTTCGAGTCCCATTGATTTTAACGGCGTTCGCGTGTTCGCACAAATCTTTTGCCTGTTCGCAAGTTCTGGGGATTTTTCACATACCCA
>BLSH010074524.1:176092-194589 GCA_018402905.1 Glandirana rugosa | reverse complement strand
ATTTTAGAGCGAGTTCCCCTGGGGGGGGGGGGCAACGCAATGCTTTTCCTGTGATTTCATTTATATTGTCGGGAACTGGCAATACATTAGAGTCGTGATAATAAATTACATTTTTTCCTTTGGAAATGTTATTTTGCTCTGGCTATGTTCTAAACATCACAGAGGTAAATCCTTTTGCAGGCAGACTAAGGGGACCCCCCAGGCACCATATTTAAAGGAATAGTTCATTTTTATTGTTTCACTTTAAGCATTATTAAAATCACTGCTCCTGAAAAAACGATTTAAAAACTTTTTTTTGCATTGATACATTTCCCCTAGAGCAGGACTCGGGTACCCATACACTTTTTAGGGCAATAACTTGCATATAAGCCTTTAAAATTAGCAATTTTGATTTTTCATGTTCGAGTCCCATTGATTTTAACGGCGTTCGCGTGTTCGCACAAATCTTTTGCCTGTTCGCAAGTTCTGGTGCGAACCGAACCGGGGGGTGTTCGGCCCATCCCTAATCCTTATACACAGCACCTCATTCCATACACTGTGCTGTCTATACCCTATTCCACACTACCTCATTCCATACACTGTGCTGTCCATACCCAATTCCACACCACCTCATTCCATACACTATGCTGTCCATACCCTATTCCACACCACCTCGTTCCATACACTGTGCTGTCCATACCCTATTCCACACCACCTTGTTCCATACACTGTGCTGTCCATACCCTATTCCACGCCGCCAGATTATGTAAACTGTGCTGTACATACCCTATTCCACACCACCTCATTTCATACACTGCACTGTAAACCCAATATTCAGCGCAATATACACAACACACACTTTGACGCACAGCAAGCATTTTCTTTTTCTTGTGATCTTCAAACAGGCCCACTGTATTCGGAAAATTAACTTGACCTGGAATAAGTACTTCAATTACTGCATGATTGTTATTGGTCAGTGACTCAAGTATTTACACTAGAGAGAGCAAGACAGCAAGCATTTAACCCCTTCCTGCTATAGCCAAAAGACGGCTACAGCACAGGCTTACTTTCCTGGGAGGGCATCCATGGACGTCCTCCCATGATCGTGCTGCGGGTGGCACGCTCTGTGATCGCTAATCAGTGTCACCGATCAGTGCTGCCTATCAGTGCCCACCAGTGCCGCATACCGGTGACTATCAGTGGCGCCTATCAGTGCCCATCAGTGCCGCCTTTCAGTGCTGCCTTATCAGTGCACAGCAGTGCCATCTCATCAGTGCCCATCAGTGCTACCTATCCATGTCCATCAGTGATGCCTCATCAGTGCCTATGAGTGCAGTCTATTAGTGCCCATAAGTGCAGCCTCATCAGCGAACATTAGTGAAGGAGAAAAATTACTTGTTTGCAAAATTTTATAACAATCTATGAAAAATGATTTTTTTCCCCAAAATTTTCGGTCTTTTTTTGTTTGTTTAGCAAACAATAAAAAACCCAGTGGTGATTAAATACCACCAAAAGAAAGCTATATTTGTGTGAAAAAAAATTATAGAAATTTCATATGGGTACAGTGTTGCATGAGAGAGCTTTATTTTTTTTTTAAATTATAGTTTTGGAAGAATTTTGAAAGTTTGATAACAACATAATAAAAAAAGATCTAGATCTATAGAGGGTAGTGGTGTGTAAGCTACTGAAATCACTGGAACCGGATTACATTTTCCACAATTATATACAGTATCTCACAAAAGTGAGTACACCCCTCACATTTTTGTAAATATTTCATTATATCTTTACATGTGACAACACTGAAGAATTGACACTTTGCTACAATGTAAAGTAGTGAGTGTACAGCTTGTATAACAGTGTAAATTTGCTGTCCCCTCAAAATAACTCAAAATTCAGCCATTAATGTCTGAACTGCTGGCAACAAAAGTGAGTACACCCCTAAGTGAAAATGTCCAAATTGGGCCCAAAGTGTCAATATTTTGTGTGGCCACCATTATTTTCCAGCACTGCCTTAACTCTCTTGGGCATGGAGTTCACCAGAGCTTCACAGGTTGCCACTGGAGTTCTCTTCCACTCCCCCATCAGGACATCACAGAGCTGGTGTATGTTAGAGACCTTGCGCTCCTCCACCTTCTGTTGAGGATGTCCCACAGATGCTCAATAGGGTTTAGGTCTGGAGACATGCTTGGCCAGTCCATCACCTTTACCCTCAGCTTCTGTAGCAAGGCAGTGGCCATCTTGGAGGAGTGTTTGTGGTCATTATCATGTTGGAATACTGCCCTGCGGCCCAGTCTCCAAAGGGAGGGGATCATGCTCTGCTTCAGTATGTCACAGTACATGTTGGCATTCATGGTTCCCTCAATGAACTGTAGCTCCCCAGTGCCCGCAGCACTCATGCAGCCCCAGACCATGACACTCCCACCACCATGCTTGACTGTAGGCAAGACACACTTGTCTTTGTACTCCTCACCTGGTTGCCACCACACACGCTTGACACCATCTGAACCAAATAAGTTTATCTTGGTCTAATCAGACCACAGGACATGGTTCCAGTAATCCATGTCCTTAGTCTGCTTGTCTTCAGCAAAATGTTTGTGGACTTTCTTGTGCATCATCTTTAGAAGAGGCTTCCTTCTGGGACGATAGCCATGCAGACCAATTTGATGCAGTGTGCGGCATATGGTCTGAGCACTGACAGGCTGACCCCCCCACTCCTTCAACCTCTGAAGCAATGCTGGCAGCTCTCATACGTCTATTTCCCAAAGACAATGTCTGGATATGACGCTGAGCATGTGCACTCAACTTTTTTGGTCGACCATGGTGAGACCCGTTCTGAGTGGAACCTGTCCTGTATGGTCTTGGCCACCATGCTGCAGCTCATCTTTAGGGTCTTGGCAATCTACTTGTAGCTTAGGCCATATTTATGCAGAGCAACAATTCTTTATTTCAGATGCTCAGAGAGTTCTTTGCCATGAGGTTCTATGTTGAACTTCCAGAGACCAGTATGAGAGAGTGAGAGCAATAATACCAAATTTAACACACCTGCTCCCCATTCACACCTGAGACCTTGTAATACTAACAAGTCACGTGACACCGGGTAGGTAAAATGGCTAATTGGGCGCAATTTGGACATTTTCACTTAGGGGTGTATTCACTTTTGTTGCCAGTGGGTTAGACATTAACCACTTCAATACTATGCACTTATAACACTTTCCTACCAGACCATTTTTCAGCTTTCAGTGCTGTTGCACTTTGAATGACAATTGCGCGGCCGTGCGACGTTGTACCCAAACAGATTTTTTATCATTTTGTTCCCACAAATAGAGCTTTCTTTTGGTGGTATTTGATCACCCCTGCGGTTTTTATTTTTTGCGCTACAAATAAAAAAAGACCGAAAAATTTGAAAAAAAAAAATTTCTCTATTTTTGTCACAAAACTTTGTAAATAAGTAAATTTTCTCCATCACTGGTGGGCACTGATGAGGCTACACTGACGGGCACTGATGTGGCAGTACTGATTGGCACTGATGAGGCGGCACTGATGATGAGGCACTTATATGCAGCGATGATGAGCACTGTTAGGCGGCACTGATAAGCAGCACTGACGGGTACTGAGAGGTGGCACTGATATACAGCACTGATGGGCACTGATATGCAGCACTGACGGACACTGCTAAGTGGCACTGATGGGCACTCATAGGCGGCACTGGGCACTGATAGGTGGCACTGATGGGCACTGATAGGTGGGCACTGGTAGGTGGCAATGGTGGGCACTGATATGTGGCACTGGTATGCATTGATAGGGGCACTGGTGGGCACTGATAGGGGCACTGGTGGGCATATACACTGATAGGGGCTCATTCCCTGGTGGTCTAGGGTGCCACTGAGTGCCATCCACACTGGGCATTATGTCACTTACCTGGTGGTCTAGGGGGGTCTCTCTGGTGGTCCAGATCGGCTCCCTGGTGGTCCCTGGTCGGCTCCCTGGTGGTCCTGGGTGGGCACATCCCTGGTGGTCCCTGGGCAGGCTCCCTGGTGGTCTAGGGTGGCGATCCGAGGGAGGGCTGTGCTGATAAATCATCAGCACAAACCCTCCCTGTCAGGGATGCAGCCGATCGGCTCTCCACTCCTCAGGTCTGCAGACCTGAGTACAGGAAAGCCGATAAACGGCTTTCCTGTGTTACACTGTGACCAGTCGTGATTGGTCACGGCTGATCACATGGTAAAGTGCTTCGGATCAAAGCGCTTTACCGAGATCAGCATTGCGGGGGGTCAGACTGACCTCCCACACCACCGATCGCCGCGATGCGTGCCCCCCGGGCGGTTTGTTATCCTGAGGACGTCATATGACGTCCAGTCAGGATAACTGAGCCACTTCCCAGCCGTCATTTTGCATACGGCGGTCGGGAAGTGGTTAATGGCTGCGTGTTGAGTTATTTTGAGGGGACAGCAAATTTACACTGTTATACAAGCTGTACACTCACTACTTTACATTGCAGCAAAGTGTCATTTCTTCAGTGTTGTCACATGAAAAGATATACTAAAATATTTACAAAAATGTGAGAGGTTTACTTACTTTTGTGAGATACTGTACATGCAGTTATAATAGCATGCAGTACACAATGATAGATTGGGATATTCGCCTGCCTTCGAAGCCTCTGTGTGTAGCTAGTACAGATGTAACACATGTGATTTCACAACTCTGAAATAAATTTCAGACTAGATGTAGGATGTAGTTTGTTTATGTGATTTTGGGAATGCTATCGAAGGTTTAGAATCAGTATTCAGTGCGGGTACTTTATGTACGATTTAATGCAATGGTCAATATCATTTAAATTAGACAGACTATTACCCGCATTTTTCGCACCATAAGACGCACTCCCTGCGTCTTATATGGTGCGAATACCTGAAAAAAATCCCCCCCCTCTCGTCGCCGCCGGGAGCCCGGACACCAAAGAGCACTGCTCTGCTCTGATCTCCCACAGTGAGAAGACAGAGCAGCCACAGTACTTCATTTGGCCACTGGGGCTTCATTCGGCCCCAGTGGCCAAATGAAGTACTGCAGCGGCTGGAGCTGCTCTGTCTTATTTATGAATGGGAGCTGGCTGCAGAGATGACATCATCACAGCGCGGCGGTGGCGGGAGATATGAATCTCCCTCACAGCTCTTGCAGGCTGCATTTCATGGGACTGCTATGTGCTGTATTTCATGGCACTGGTATATGACTGCATTTCATGCATCTGGTATATGACTGCATTTCATGCATCTGGTATATGGCTGCATTTCATGGATCTGGTATATGACTGCATTTCATGCATCTGGTATATGGCTGTATCTCATGCATCTGGTATATGGCTGTATTTCATGGCACTGGTATATGGCTGTATTTCATGGATCTGGTATATGGCTGTATTTCATGGATCTGGTATATGGCTGTATTTCATGGATCTGGTATATTGCTGTATTTCATGGATCTGGTATATGGCTGTATTTCATGGATCTGGTATATGGCTGTATTTCATGGATCTGGTATATGGCTGTATTTCATGGATCCGGTATGTGGCTGTATTTCATGGATCTGGTATATGGCTGTATTTCATGGATCTGGTATATGGCTGTATTTTATGGATCTGGTATATGGCTGTATTTCATGGATCTGGTATATGGCTGTATTTCATGGATCTGGTATATGGCTGTATTTCATGGATCTGGTATATGGCTGTATTTCATGGATCTGGTATATGGCTGTATTTTATGGATCTGGTATATGGCTGTATTTCATGGATCCGGTATGTGGCTGTATTTCATGGATCTGGTATATGGCTGTATTTCATGGATCTGGTATATGGCTGTATTTCATGGATCTGGTATATGGCTGCATTTCATGGATCTGGTATATGGCTGTATTTCATGGATCTGGTATGTGCTGTATTTCATGGATCTGGTATATGGCTGTATTTCATGGATCTGGTATATGGCTGTATTTCATGGATCTGGTATGTGGCTGCATTTCATGGATCTGGTATGTGGCTGCATTTCATGGATCTGGTATATGGCTGTATTTCATGGATCTGGTATGTGGCTGTATTTCATGGATCTGGTATGTGGCTGCATTTCATGGATCTGGTATGTGGCTGCATTTCATGGATCTGGTATATGGCTGCATTTCATGGATCTGGTATGTGGCTGCATTTCATGGATCTGGTATATGGCTGTATTTCATGGATCTGGTATATGGCTGTATTTCATGGATCTGGTATATGGCTGCATTTCATGGATCTGGTATATGGCTGTATTTTATGGATCTGGTATATGGCTGTATATCATGGATCTGGTATGTGGCTGTATTTCATGGATCTGGTATATGGCTGTATTTTATGGATCTGGTATGTGGCTGTATTTCATGGATCTGGTATGTGGCTGCATTTCATGGATCTGGTATATGGCTGTATTTCATGGATCTGGTATATGGCTGTATTTCATGGATCTGGTATATGGCTGTATTTCATGGATCTGGTATATGGCTGTATTTCATGGATCTGGTGTATAGCTGTATTTCATGGATCTGGTATATGGCTGTATTTCATGGATCTGGTATGTGGCTGTATTTCATGGATCTGGTATATGGCTGTATTTCATGGATCTGGTATATGGCTGCATTTCATGGATCTGGTATATGGCTGTATTTCATGGATCTGGTATATGGCTGTATTTCATGGATCTGATATATGGCTGTATTTCATGGATCTGATATATGCTGTATTTCATGGATCTGGTATATGGCTGCATTTCATGGATCTGGTATATGGCTGTATTTCATGGATCTGGTATGTGGCTGTATTTCATGGATCTGGTATATGACTGTATTTCATGGATCTGGTATATGGCTACACTGGTAAATACTTTAGTACACCATTTGGTTCAGAAATTTTTTTTTCTTGTTTTCTTCCTCTAAAACCTAGGTGCGTCTTATGGTCAGGTGCGTCTTATGGTGCGAAAAATATGGTATGTCCACACAAATAATATCTGTCATTGCTAATATATCATAAATAAAGACTAGCAAAAGTATATCTGTTTATCGACTGAAATGAATACATCCAGAGGCACACTGGAATACTGGGGCCTGCCAGGGAAAATAAAGCTGGCCATACATGGATTGCAATTCCTAAGCTTCAGCAGGGACCAGCTCAATTTTGATCCAAGTGTGTACACTGTGGTTGAACAAAATTTGCTCTGTTGATCAACTTCTGTTCAACTGCCCTGTCGGTATTTTTCTTTTTTATCTTAATGCATATTGTATGCATTAGATAAAAAAACCATCTGTGTGCAGCAGCCCCCCTCAGCCCCCCTAATACTAGGTTAGGTTGATGGTGAAATGGTTCTAAATGCAGAAGGTTTTTTTATCCTAATGCATTCTATGAAATTCTATGAAAAAAAAAAACCTTCTGTGTGCAGCAGCCCCCCTCAGGCCCCCTAATAATTACCTGAGCCCATCTCAATCCAGCGATGTTGCACAAGAGGCTTGGCTGTCTGGGACTTCCCCTCCTCATTGGCTGAGACAGCAGTGGGTGATATTGGCTCCCACTGCTGTCAATCGTGCCAGTGAGCCAATGAGGAGAGAGAGGGGATGGGGCCGGGCTGCGGCTCCATATCTGAATGGACACACAGAGCAGCGGCTGCTTGCTGTGGGGGCACTCGGTCAGAGGGAGGGCCCAGGGAGTGTCAGCGGGGGACCTGAGAAGAGAAGGATCTGGGCTGCTCTGTGAAAAACCAACTGCACAGAGCAGGTAAGTATAACATGTTTGTTATTCTTAAACAAAAAAAAAGTTTTTTTTGTTTAAGAGTTTGTTTTAGGATATGTTTAACAGTTCTAACAGGCGCATGTCCCTTCATTCCTCTCTCTATGATCCAATGTTTTGCCTTCTCTTTGTTTTTATATCCTACTATCTGAGTAGCCATGGGCTTTCTGGTAGTGTACCAGAGGTCTCTTGTGAGAGGTGCCACATTAGGTTCATTTGAAGGCTCCCACAAAATAGCCAGCTATCGGTATAGAAAAAAATAATGTGATTCCCGACTCTGGTGGCCATGTCTTCATTTCCTGCATCGTATTCACATTAAATAGACCCACTGATGTGCAGGACATTGGGGAGTGAAAGTGAAAGCATGGGGCACATCACCTGGGTGAAGAGAGATTATAAACCTAGCTCTGGAAAAATGACCATCAAAATATATCACAGGTGACTCTCACTTCACAAAGCATGATTGAAAAATGTAATGAGGCTTTGTTCATAAGAAAAAAGGGGCTATACTGGCCATACAGTATGTGCATTTTAAAAGAGATGTTAGTTTCAAGAGCCCTCTGTAAAAATGAAAAGGGTGGCAATAAAAATCATAGATATTTTATAGTATTCTGGAAATAAAATATGATAAAATAAACAAAGCAATGCTCAGGAGGGAAAATGATGGACTAAGGAACTCGAGATCCAAAGTTGTTACCTTGGTGATTGTTATGATAATTTGCATCTCACAAGGAAGGGATGCAAACTTTGGTCAATGGACAATTTGTCTATGGACTCTGTACCACTGTGACTGTATGAATGAATAACGAGGGCAATAGAGCCATCAAAACAATGTAGCTAGCCATTTTTACATATGCAAATGGAAAATGTTTTACAGGCATGAACTTTTGGAAAACAAAACCAAAGGTGATATTTACAGAATGATAAGCACTTGTTTTATCTAAAATACCCTTTAGACAGAGGTTTATTGTACCACACTCGGATCTTTGAACTTTTGTGCTATTCTTGGCATTGCTGTGTGTGCCACGGGTAAAGCTGATTAATGTTGATTATATAATGTTTTATTTTTTTTTTACAAACTATTTTATTCTGAGAGAAAGAAGTGGTGCATGTAAATACAGATCATCAAACAGAATGCATTGTAGAATTCAGAAAAAGGATCACCTAAATGAGGTGTTACATTACCATTGTGTGTATAGAAAATCTAACAAAGCGTATACTGTATTAACATCATCGCCATGTGTGTGTATATATATATATAGATATATAGATATTACATATTCAAAGAAATACTGAAGCATTCTTAATATGACTTAAGAGGAATTATTATGTTTTAGATGTTTTTGTTAGGAACATACTGCCTCCTTCAAAGTTAAAGTGTATAGATATAAAAAAAAAAACAAAAACAAATTATAAATACCTTTTTTCCCTTTTTATACGTGATCACATTCCCTCTGTTCTCAGCTGCATAAGAGCAGCTCAGTGTAGTCAGTTTTTAATAGGAAAGCAGAGGGACTGGCAGGAACACCAGGGATTTCACATAAAAGAAGAGAACAGGAGACTTTCTCATACAAGTACATGGTACAGCAGACACATATCAGAAAGTGTTGGGGTAACAAATGCTTTACCTTGTGGGCTAAAGATGTATAATAATCGATCAGTGGGACTGTAATAATGCCTGTACACACCAAATATTTATTCAAAAAGTACCCCTGTACCCTGAAAATAAGCTGTGCTTTACTACAGGAAACAGAGATTGCATCTATCATGATTGAGTTTTGGTTAACTTCCTGCTTTTGTTGTCTCCCTATTGACTGCAGAAAGTGAAAGGTGGTCTCACTAGCCATTAGATAGGTGAGAAGAGCTGGTAGAGGGAGACCACAAAAAAAACATGATGAGAGCTGGGCTTCCTCCCCCCAAAATCCATACCAGATCCTTATCTGAGCATGCAACCTGGTAGGTCAGGATAGGGGGGGACAAGTACGTCCTAAACCATACCAGGCCACATACCCTCAACATGGTGTAGGGTGCTTGGGATCCCTCCAAAGCACCTTGTCCCCATGTCAATGGGGACAAGGGCCTCTTCCCGGCAGCCCTGGCTGGTGGTTGTCGGGGGCTGCGGGCGGGGGGCTTGTACGAATCTGGAAGCCTCCTTTAACAAGGAGGCCCCCAGATCCTGCCCCCGCCCCCCATATGAATGGGTATCGGGTACATTTTACCCCTACCCATTCACCAAAAAAGTGTCAAAAAAAGTAAACACCACAGGAGACAGTTTTGGACAATTCCTTAAAAAAAAAAAAAAAAGCTCCCCGCGATGTACATCCATCGTCAATCACTGCACTGACGGACTGAAAAATAAAAAAAAAATTAAAAGCGCATCCGCCTCTTTCAGAGGAGACTCACCAAATGGGCTGTCTTCCATTTGACAGCTCTTATATAGGCAAGGGCATGGCCACCCAGTGCCGTAACTGGGTGACCCCTCCCCCTTTACACGTCCCATGAGGCATCGTAAAACTCTGACATTCAAAGACATGACCAAGCATAATGGGAATTGTAGTTCCTGAACAACTGGAGGGCCATAGTTTGAAGACCCCTAAGGTAAAGCGTCCTCCTTTTAAGGAGATGTATCTGTGTGATTGAAATTAGGATGTGACATTGAGATTAGTATTATGAGTATTCATTTCTGGCACAACCTTTGGTTGTATAAGAAACAGAATATAGGTTTTTGGGTTAGAAATTCTGTATATAGCCCTACAGAACAGTGCACATGGGCTTTGCTGCATTAAGTTTTACTAAACCCAGGAGCCTGCATTCACTATATCTGGTCTCCCACAGTGCACAGAACATGGAAATGCAATTATTTTAGTAGCTTAATACCAGTGGCGGCCCGCCCATAGGGGGCGCCCGGGCGCCACCCCCCCAAAAATAAAATAAAAAATTGTCCCCTTTAAAAAAAAAAAGTTTGTTTAAATTAATTTGGGCGCCGCACACAGTGCACTATGGGAAGCGTAACGTTGTTGCAATCACATGATTGCAGGCGTCACGCTTCAATGGCAGGGTTTAATCCTGCCTTGAGGCGCTTTGCTCTGCGCCTCAAGCCGCCTATTGGCTCTAGGTACTGTCAATCAATCACCGCCGTCCAAAAGACGGCGGTGATTGATCTCGGAGGAGCCTCGGCTTCACTTCCGGCCATGGAGAGTGGAGAGAGAAGCCGGACTCCAGGCTCCAGCCGCTGACCGCAAGCGCTGCCTCTGCATACAACAGCCGCTGGCCGCATGCCGATCTCTGCAAACTCCTGCCTGGCTGCCTATTAGATGGGGTGAGTGCGGGACTTGTCCCGACTTTGGGGGGGGGGGACCGCAAACCCCTATCTGGTGACTGTATACACTATCTGGGACCATATATACCCCTATCTGGTGACTGTATACACTATCTGGAATCCTGTATGTGCAATACTCTGCATGGAGCTTCCTATGACATGTAATATGTGTAATATTCTGCATGAAGCTTCCTATGACATGTCCTATGTGCAATACTCTGCATGGAGCTTCCTATGACATGTCCTATGTGCAATATTCTGCATGGGGCTTCCTATGACATGTACTATGTGCAATACTCTGCATGGAGCTTCCTATGACATGTCCTATGTGCAATACTCTGCATGGAGCTAGTACGCAGAGACCAAGGCAGGGAGGGGCCGCAGCAAGAGCTCTCACTGGTACGTTCGCTCCTGGTGTCTGCAATGCAGGTACTGGATAGTGGTCCCGTCAGCTTGACGACATGTTTCGCGACACCGCTTAATCATGTCATGATAGTCTCTGCGTACTAGTGAAGCAGACATCACCTCCATTGCACAGCCCACACCATCTCCAGTGGCTCTATGAGGACACTGTGGCTCGATCTCCTTCCGGATCACGCATCACTATAGCCCAGGGAAACCTCCGGTTCCACCAGGGAGGACTGTCAACCAGCCTGTATAGCAACGAGCATCCCTGCTCCTTCCCAAGCCTGCCATGGTTTTATATGTAAGTCTTCAATAAACTTTCTACTTTTTTATAGTAACCCAGGCTGGTCCTGTTTTTTTACCAATTTCAACAAAGACGATATTGCTGTTTTTTACTTTGGTGTTAAAAACTGACAGTGGGCAACACTGCACACAAGCGCCCTTGGGTTCAAATTTCCTTTTATTTTTTGTACTCCGACCCCGGAGCTGAACCTAGGCTGCAAGGTACCTGCAGCAAGTCACTCAGTCCCCTGTGTGTCTACAATTCACAATATATTATCAGCGCCTAATCCTTTTTCATTTTCTTCAATTGTTGCTGGGAAAGGATCTATTGTTACTGCTTGGGCTTATGTTGCTGGGGGGTCACTTGTTGCTGGAAGGGATCTACTGTTGGCGGAGGTGTCTACTGTTGCTGGCTGCTGGAGAGTCTATTGATGCTGGGCTGGCTGCTGAGAAATCTGTTGTTGCTGCCAGGGTCTATTGTTGTTTGGGTCCATTGTTGCTGGGGGAAACTATTGTTCCGGGAAAAGGTCTAATGCTGCTGGCTGTGGGAGATCTACTTTACGGCTCTTCTTGTTATTAACAAATTCCATACAAATGACTTAGCACCACAAAATTATACTTGGTTCTGTTAGGGATGCACCGAAATTTCAGCTGCCGAACATTATCGGCTGAAAACTGTGTTTTTTGGTATTGACCGAAAGAAAAAACGGATGATACCGATACAGAAAGGGGGCGGGGTCAGCCCCGGGTGCCATTTATTGTGGGGTGTCCGTGATTTATGCAGAAGATGGAGTTTCATATTGCACAGATAACGCGCTCTGTGTGTGAAACTCTCATGTAATAATGGCTTGCAGAGACCTGTCAAAACTCCGCCGTGGTGTCAGGGGTGGGCTGGACCAAACAGCTATCAAACACCAGCCAATGAGATAGTTCATTGGCTGGTGTTTGATAGCTGTTTGGTCCAGCCCACCCCTGACACCACGGCGGAGTTTTGACAGGTCTCTGCAAGCCATTATTACATGAGAGTTTCACACACAGAGCGGCTCTTACAAGCCACGCTATCTGCGCAAAGTGAAACTCCATCTCCTCTCCTGTCAGCGCCAATCAGTGCCACCTCATCTCCTCTATCAGTGTCACTGGTCAGTGCCATTCAGTGCCACCTGTCAGTGCCAATCAGTGCCACCCCATCTCCTCTATCAGTGCCACCTGTCAGTGCCATTCAGTGCCACCTGTAAGTGCCAATCAGTGCCACATGTTGGTGCCAGTTCCACTCCATCTCCTCTATCAGTGCCACCAGTCAGTACAAATCAATGCCACCTGTCAGTGTCACCTCATCTCCTCGATCAGTGCCACCTGTCAGTGCCAATCAGTGCCACCTCAGTGCCAACCAATGCCGCCTATCAGTGCCACCTATTAGTGCCAACCAATGCCACCTATCAGTGCCCATCAGTGCTGCCTATCAGTGCCCACCAGTGCTTCCTATCAGTGCTTCCAATCATTGCGACCTATCAGTGCCAACAGTGCTGCCAATCAGTGCCACCTATCAGTGCCTACCAAGGCCACTTATCAGTACCAACCAATGCCACCTATCAGTGCCAATCAGTGCTGCCGATCAGTGCTTCCAATCAGTGCCACCTATCAGTGCCAATCAGTGCTGCCTATCAGTGCCCAGGCACAGGTAGGCTGCATATGACAATTGAATATAAAAATATAAATATTTTTTAAAAGAAACATCATTTTCGGTTTTGGTTTTCGGCTAACTGCATTTTCGGTTTCGGCACCAAAATTTCCATTCCGTGCACCGCTAGGTTCTGTGTTCTCTAAAAGGAGCAGTACTGGAAGGTGGGTAGGGGGAAGAACCAAGGGACCGTGCTCGGAGGTGGATAGGGGCAGAGGCAAGAAGTGACTGAGAAGTCACAGAGAGTTCCTGCACCTATTCTCTGAGAAAAAAAGCCCTGCTTCTATCAGAGTCCGACCAAGCACTGGTTAAAGCTTGTAGGAGGAGTTTTCATTCTCCTCTGACTGTCCTATGAGGCTGCATGACTCCTGACCCTCTGTCTGGACTGTGCTGATCACATGCACCCACCCAAGAAAAAAAAAAAAAAAACTCTCAAGCAATACACACCAAACAGAGTGCCCCCAAAGCTCTGTACTCTGAGGAGATGGACTGGAGACAGTAAAAGTAGGGGATGATCAGAGAAGACAGGATCAAACAGCCTTTTTACACAATGCAGAGGTTTAACCCCTTAGGTTCCACAGTGAGTATAACAAGCATGCTTTACTGCATATACAGGCTGATTTTACTGTTGTGGATTTAGTAACACTTTAACTGAAGACAGGAAACAGAGAGCATACCATAGATGCAGCTAAAAACTGATAAACACTGCCATCTACTGGTTGAAGAATATATCTCTACTAAATCAGTGGTGTAGTGGTTAGCACTTTTGCCTAGCAGCAAAAGGGTCGCTGGTTCAAATCCCAACCACAACGCTACCTGCCTGGGGTCTGCATGTTCTCCCTGTGTCTGCGTGGGTTTTCTC
The DNA here is from genome assembly GCA_018402905.1 of Glandirana rugosa. NCBI lineage: Eukaryota > Metazoa > Chordata > Amphibia > Anura > Ranidae > Glandirana > Glandirana rugosa. Next base: position 180,266 of record BLSH010074524.1, on the reverse strand, counting down.
CAGGTGCTTCGGCTTCCTCCCACACTCCAAAGACATGCTGGTAGGTAAATTAGATCCTGTCTAAATTGGCCCTAGTATGTATGAATGTGAGTTAGGGACCTTAGACTGTAAGCTCCTTGAGGGTAGGGACTGATGTGAATGTACAATGTATATGTAAAGCTCTGCGTAAATTGACGGCGCTATACAAGTACCTAAAATAAATAAATTCTGATGTACAATAGTTGTTGAACAAAATACAATTCTGTATTCCAACATTGGGAACATCTGTGATATGGGGGTCATTTTAGATTAAGATGGTTACACTACAACTGCCATAATATTTAATGAAGCCTAGATGGACAGGATACATAAGAACTTACATTTCTACAAAATGAAATGTAAAGGTCTGATAATAACATTGATGTATAGTCCATAATGTGAGTATAATAAAGAAAATTATAGTAGTTGATACACTCATTGTGCCATGCCATGTTAAGATAGATGCCAACTGCAGCCAGCTGTTTTATATTTTTGATTTGGCTGACAATTTTCCTTTTGTTTATATACTTTTGCTTTTTATGTTTTCAATCTAAGTAGTATGCATAGACTCTCAAAGACTGTATGTGTTCCCTTTTCTGGGTACAATGGTAAACTTAAGAGAAAAGTAGAATTTACGGCTATCTCTGTATGACCACACGGTATTGTTATAATTAAAACACCCTCCAAGTTAGGTGCTAATAGGTAGGTAAGTAGGATTTAGGTAAATGTTGTTATTGTGGGCTCTGCTGTACTCAGGGGAGCTGGATTCTTTTAGTTTAGTTCTGGGTTCTGCAGCTGCAGGCTTGCCTCTCCCCCTGCCTTTCCAGAATGTGCTGGAACATAGTGGGTGGAGAGGGTAGAGCCTGAGTTGATAATGTGTATATAGCCTTGTCCAATCCCTGGTCAGGGGAGTGACCAGGAGGGAGCTGAGAGGTGTATAAAAGGCCTGGAGCCTTGAATAGTAAGGTCCTTTGCCTGCTGGAGAGTGGCCCAGCCTGAACGTGCTGTTAAACCTTCCAAGGTGTTTAAGAGGCTGCAGGGAGTTCTGAGTGATTCTGGCTCAGGGAAGAGTAGAAGGACCAACTATAAGCTTCAGGAACAGTTGGAGCAAAGTCTAGGAAGGATTTGGCCGGGAAGCTTACTGGACAGTGTTGGTTAATACTGGAAGGAGGCATCCATGTATACAGTGGCACAGTGTGTAGAAACCTAAGAAAAATCCTGGGGAGAGACTGTTGCTATTGAGCTCTTTTGTTAGAGAGATTGTTCTAGATCTGCTAGCTAGGGATGGGCGAATGGTTCGGCCCGAGCAGAAGTTCAGGCCATACTTTCGTTGTTCGGTCGTTCGGCAAACAGCCGAACAAACAGGTCGTTCGACCGTTTGTTCGCCCCCCTCAAACCGACCAAAATGCAATGCGGCACTGAACAGTGCATTGCAAGCCCTGATTGGCTGAAGCAGTGAAAGCTTCAGCCAATCAGGGCACAGAGCACAGTCAGAGTCATGATTGGACACTGTCATCATGACTTTATCCAATTATGGCTCATTCCCGCCCCACAGTATAAAAGTATTCTTTCAATGGCAGCCATTTTCAGTGTGATTTCGGCTGGAGAGAGACAGAACAGGGCTCTGTTCAGTGCTATTAGTTAGTTAGTGTGCTATACTGTGCTATTGTGCTTCAATTGTCAGTGTAGAATATTAGTTTAGTGTCAGTCTAGGGATAGTGTGAGTGTAGTGAGGAGGACCATCATTCAGCTTTGCATAGTGTGCAGCTAGAGTAGGGACAGCTCAGATAGTTTCAGTGTAGTGCAAGTTTAACCCCATTTACTTCTGTGTGCGTTACTGCCAGTTTAACGCAATTTACTTCTGTGTGTCTTACTGCAAGTTTAACGCCATATAGTTCTGTGTGCATTACTGCCAGTTTAACGGCATATAGTTCTGTGTGAGTTACTGCCAGTTTAACGCCATATAGTTTTGTGCGTTACTGCCAGTTTAACGCCATATAGTTCTGTGTGCGTTACTGCCGGTTTAACGCCATATAGTTCCGTGTGCGTTACTGTCAGTTTAACGCCATATAGTTTTGTGCGTTACTGCCAGTTTAACGCCATTTACTTCTGTGCGTGTTGCTGCTACTTTAACTGCATATAGTTCTGTATGTCTCTGTACAGTTGTGCTCATAAGTTTACACTTCAGCCAAGCTTCAGCCAAACACTAACCATGAGTGAAAGACATGTTTTTGTGTTTTCATTCATATTCTCTGAAAAATGGCAAAGAAATCAAATTCTGCCAGGGTATGTAAACTTATGAGCACAACTGTACGTTTGACGCATTATATTGCAGTATATTATAGTGTATCCGTGGAGTGTGTAGTGTGAGTACTCAAATTAAAGTGCACCAAACACCACATTACATTGATTAAAGTGCATCTACGTACAGATTTCCACTTCTTCTTAACATTTGCTAATAAGCACCGCCCCCTTCCTCCCAATTCCCAATAATGTCTGGGAGGACAACAAGGAGAGGCAGAGGTTCCTTTGGCACTGTAAGTGGGCCAGCAACAAATGTGTCCACAGGCAAAGGTGAACATGGTGGTCAGTTCTCAGGGAGGGCATCATTTCCTCTCTTTAGTGAGTTTGCCCGTGCTATCCAGCCACAGCATGCAGAGGAGGTGGTGGACTGGCTTACTAAACCTTCCTCATCCTCCTCATCCTCTTTCAAGCAAGCAAAGACTAGTGTGCAGTCCCCTGCAGTTGCCAGAGTGGATAAACCTGCCTCCTTGTCCACATCTATTCCTGCCCTGTGGCGTATCATTCATGGGTGCAGACTGTGAAAGGAGAAACCCTTACATTTCCACAGGTATAGCCCTGTACACACAGGCCGAATGTCAGACGGCATCGACCAGTTCAATAAAAACTGTCCGACGTTCAGCATGTGTTTACAGCAACCGGTCTGACAGAAGCCGGCCATTCAGCCAACTTCGGTTGAAGGGGCATAACCATCAAAGTTCTGCCGAATGGCATCCTCCTGAGATCTTTAGTTTTTTTTCGTTCAGCCTGCTAGGTTGAACGAAAAAGAAAAATGAATAGTGTGCACCAAAATTTAGAGAGCACAAATTACTTGTCCCGGCGGAGTGCTGCGCCTGCGTGAGTAATCACACAGCCAGCACATCTGCCATAGTCCCACCCCCGCCCACAGCATCCAATGACAGAGAGTCATTGGCTCTGATTGCTCAGGGGGCAGCCAATCAGCACACACACATAGACTTTAATGACTGACCAATCGGCTTACTACTTGCTGTCAGCTGAAAAAAAAAAGAAAAGTCAATATACCGGCGCCTCCTGCAGGGGGGCCAGGCTGATTTTTTTTTTCCTTCATGTCAGCGGCAAGGAGGCGGCGCCCAAGCGCCCCTTATTCACCAGCCACCACTGTCACAGGTGGAGTACATTTGGTATCACTCCGCCTGTGACAGAAGCCAGCGCTATACAGGAAGCGTCGGCTCTGCTTCCTCTAGCGCCGGCTCCCTCATTCACGCTGATACTCGGGTATATATGCGAACGCCCTCCATAAACACACATTATTTCACTTGTCATGAGAATCAATGCTTTCTGGAACGCATCCGAATTTGCATCAATGTGAACCAGGGCTAAAACATAAATGCGAAAAAAAGAGAGAGGTTAGAGCAGTCAAATGGAATGCTTATACACCAATTAACTCACTAATAGAGTTGAGCGAACACCTGGATGTTCGGGTTCTGCTGGTCCGTCCGAACTTCGGGACAAAGTCCGGGTCCGGGTCCGGACGGAACCCGAACGATCGCACGGACAACGAACCCCATTGAAATCAATGGGGACCCGAACTTTTAGGCACAAAAATGGCTGTAGCAAAGTCCTGGAAAGCCCCAGAGGGCTGCAAAAGGAAGTAAAATGGGGGTAAGGGTAGGGCAAGTGCCCTACAAAAAAAATGGGGACAGGGAAATAACTTTAAATATTTAAAAAAAAATAAAAACAAAAAAAAGCAAAAATGGAGGTGAATGTGGATCATCTTCAAACTGTGTCTGAAAAGTATTAATTAACGGTAGAAACCATATAACTGTTCCAAAATCATCTTCAAACTAGGGCAAGTGCCCTACAAATAAATGGGGATAGGGAAAATAAATTAAAA
>BLSH010074524.1:95518-125995 GCA_018402905.1 Glandirana rugosa | reverse complement strand
TAACTGTGTACAACATATGTTTGGAAAACAAGGACACACTATACCACCTCCCTTACTCTTCTAATTAGTAAGAGGTAGGGTAAGATGTAGGGTAAGAGGTCGACGAGGACCTCGAACTGATTATCTTTTTTCGCGCATAGAAAGTGACCTTTATACAGTTTCACCAGACCACTCATCTCAACTCGCTTGGAGACCTTCAAGCCCAAGACGACCAGGCAGGCTTGAAGACCTGTTTCAGGCCCAGGCCCAGGCCTGGCTTGGGTTTGCTAGCGTGCCTGTTGCTTGGGGTAACTTTAGTTACCCCTGGGCTTGAAAATCCGTGTTTTTACCGACATTGTTTCAGGACCGTTCAGGATCTCCTTGCAGACCTCTAGGACTTGCCAGGACTTTGTTACAGCCATTTTTGTGCCTAAAAGTTCGGGTCCCCATTGATTTCAATGGGGTTCGTTGTCCGTGCGATCGTTTGGGTTCGGTCCGGACCCGGACCCGGACTTTGTCCAGAAGTTCGGACGGACCAGCAGAACCCGAACTTCCAGAGGTTCGCTCAACTCTACTCACCAGACCACTTTGACATATTTCCAGTGAAAGATACGCGCTTTTTTCTATTAGTCAAGCTCCAGGAGCAGCTGGAGAATGGGATGTAGAATGGGATGGAGAATGATTAATCTTCTCATTCCCTCCACCATATCACACAGGAACAAAAGGTTTGTATACAACATGTGTCAATTAGTACAGAGGTTCCATTCAATACATTTCCACAGATGTCTTCTTTCTCAACACCTTTCATATATCCAGCTTCAGCAGGAGAACAGGGAGAGGGGAATTCAAACTTCAGTTCTGGGTTTTCAGGTGCACCTTACTTTCAATGTAGAAGCAAGTTCCTTCCATGGAAGGGGTATGTCCAGCTCAACTCCTTAATGATAACTCTGGTGTCCCACCTAACAGAGACTCCAGAGCTGGTGGGACACCTGGGTTATATATTGTGTGTGTATGTATCTTGTGCATGTATGCATTGTTTTCCGTGGTTTCCTGTGTTCTGACTGGGAATCTTTGGGTTCTCCCTATAATTTGCCAATGAGAATGGCATGAAGATGCGTAAGTGATGGTGACATCTTGTGCATCCTCCGGCCTCCCTTGTACTCTCTGTACCCCGATCCATGACTGTGACCTCTGGCTCCACCCATTCTTTTCACTTCTCGAACAATACAATTCTGAGTGTTCATAGGTTACATATTCAATGTGTACTGTGGTTTTGTCACACTGGAGTATGGTTCCTGGTTAGAGGGTTATAGCCTACTTTCTAAATGCTTTTGGAAGACACATATTTCTGAAAACAGTTTTTAGCGCAGTGACCTTTTTGATTCAATGTACTGTATATAAAGATGGCTGAAGTTTATGCATCTTGTTGCTTTGGAGTTAACAGCCTTCTGTACATTATTAAAAAAAACTGTGTTAGTGCTTATAAAGGCATCCATCTTTCTTTCTATCCAATAGGTCTAAAACTGGTCATATACACTATATTACCAAAAGTATTGGGACACCTCCCTTTACACACACACAGGACGTTTAATGGCATCCCAGTCTTAGTCCTTAGGGTTCAATATTGTGTTGGCCCACCCTTTGCAGCTATAACAGCTTCAACTCTTCTGAGAAGGCTGTCCACAAGTCTTAGAAGTGTGTCTATGGGAACGTTTTACCTTTATTCCAGAAGCGCATATGTGAGGTCAGGCATTGATGTGGATGAGAAGGCTTGGCTCGCAGTGTCCACTCTAATTCTTCCCAAAGGTGTTCTATCAGGTTGAGGTCAGGACTCTGTGCAGGTCAATCAAGTTCCTCCATCTGTGTCTATGGACCTTGATTTGTGCACTGGTGCACAGTCATGTTGGAACAGGAAGGAGCCCAATCCCCAAATTGTTCCCACAAAGTTGGGAGCATGAAATTGTCCAAAATTTCTTGGTATGCGGACGCCTTAAGAGTTTTCTTCACTAGAACTAAGGGGCCAAGCTCAACCCCTGAAAAACAAACCCACATCATAATCCCCCATCACCAAATGTTTTGGACCAGTGCACAAATCAAGGTCCATAAAGACATGGATGAGCGAGTGTGGGGTGGAGAAACTTGATTGGCCTACACAGGTCCTGACCTCAACCCAACAGAACACCTTTGGGATGAAATAGAGCGTAGACTGCGAGCCAGGCCTTCTTGTCCACATTAGTGCCTGACCTCACAAACACGCTTCTGGAAGAATGGTCAAACATTCCCATCGACACACTCTTAAACTTTGTGGACAGCCTTAACAGAAGAGTTGAAGCTGTTATAGCTGCAATGGGTGGGCCAACTCAATATGGAACCCTACGGACTAAGTCTGGAATGCCATTAAAGTATGTGCGTGTAAAGGCAGATGCCCCAATACTTTTGGTAACATAGTGTATATTAAAATTTGATTGTACAATCTTCATTAGATTAGATTAAAATTTACCAGCAAAAACATAGCATGAAAGTCAACCTAAAGAATTTTTAATATACAATCAGGTCCTCGTACTACATAGAATAGGAATATAAATGAATATATTAACTAGAAATATAAACTGGAGAGTTCTTTAGGATAAACAGACATCTATGAAGAAAAATAATTATGAACAGGTTTACCCATCCCTTTAAAAAATGCAACTGTCGTTTCTCATACAACATAATTGGTGCATCTAAAGGAGATTGTACAATCAAATTGTACCACATGTGGCTGGCCTCATGCAAAATCAAGTATGCATGGGTGAGATATATAGGCACTGTACATCTGTCCAATAAGTAGCATCAGCTATCTGTACACATACAGTACCGACTGAGGGGTCAAAAGTTCCTTTTTTTTCCACGGCCAGTCCTCTCTAATTCTACTACCAGGACTACTGTAATCTTCTTCTGGGATTCAGCGTTGAGTGTTGAGGCAATCAACTTGGTACAGATAGTAAATGTTTCAGTGTACTACTTTAAGAGGTTCTTCAGTCAGGTTTAGGAACATTAAAAGTCAGCAGCTACAAACACAGTAGGTGCTGACTTTTAATTAAACACTCCTGTGCTGGGATCCAATGCTGTCCCCATCTGGACCGATTCTTTGCCAGTCTTCCGGTCCTCTGAGCTTTTATTTTAAGTGTGGGAAGCCAGCTGTGACTCCTTGCAGCTTCACAGCTGGCTCCCTAGAGCCCATGTGCAAGCCACTCTACACTGTGTGAATGGTCCTGCAGCCTCTTGGGACCTTTGACATGTCCCAAGAGGTTGTGGGGAGGGAGGGGGATGAACTTCCCATAGAATCGTCTAAGCAGTTTCACAGAAAGCGGGGAGCTGGTGCCTGCCAAAACTAGGTACCCGCTTGTAAGCAGGTGCTTATGGGGGACCATTGAAAGTATTTCTGCTGTTGTATTACAGTTTTTACTGCTATGCTAGATAATAATACAAGGATGCCCAGCTGGGAAGGGGCTAACAAAGGTTCTGCTGTTTCCTGGACTTTCCTGGGCTCTGTCCTCCACCCTGTGCTGCTAATTAATAGGGGAAAGGCCCCTAAGTGGGCTGGGAGCTGTGGCAGCATGGGATGAAGAGCAAGAGGCAGATCCTGAAGATATAGCCACCGGCAGCCTGCAAACCACAGTCTGGTGGATTTCAACTGGACCTGGACCTGAGGAAGGTATGCATTGGGCAGCCTGTGAGTAGTTAGTTAGGAAGAGACTGTTGATGCATTAATGGACTGACATGTTGAGAGTGTTCAGTAAAGGTTGTTATCTGTTCAGTGCCAGATCCTAAGTTATTGCAAAAGGGTGCATGGGGTTACATGGCATATAGCAAAGAACAGGGCCTGTTTCCTGCACATGGGTACATGCAGATACTAAGGGTAATCAGCGCAAGTAAATGATTTAACAGCCAGACATTAGAAGTACAGTATCAGTAAGGGTGACGGGTTTGCTGTTTTGCTCCCTAAAGGTCGGTGCCCCAGTTAACTGGGACCAGATCCACGTGGTGGAGACCTTGGGGACCTAGCCGCAGGTACGGAAGGAGATAAAGTCATGTGTGAATCGGGTTTACTCTGGCTCATGGCAGGACCCATATGTTATCTCTTGGAGTGAGGTGATAGGGAGGCTGGACTAGTGGAATTGGACACAGCTATCACAACCCTTTGAAATATCTCATTCTGTAAAAGTGTGTGTATCATGGGACAGTGTGGTTCATTCAGCAAAGCCATAAGTTGTGATACAACTGCCTTGTCCTGGGCATTAGTGAGTGCGTATATCAAAGATCAAATGGAGAGAGGCCCTGTGTAAAGCGTGAGCCCCGCTCACACCCCCCCCAAAAAAATATATATATATTACTTACAGAGGAGTGTAACTTTGGTTTTTCAGTGAACTTTCAGTGAACCACTTTAAGCACAATGAACATTTCTAGATATTCCTTAAACATAGCAACTCTTCAATAACGTGTGGGGTCCCCTGCGCTACTATGGGGTGTAGGAAAGGGAATAAGTGAAGTTGCTGTATTGGTGGGTAGGGACACTCCAAGGAATATTCGTATATAAGTAAATGAATAAATGTGTGTATATAATGTGTTGATTGCAGCAATATCTAATATATTTCACAGCAAATATATAGGTATGATGAATGCAAGGCAGATGATATTGCGCAAGCCGTGAACTAAAGTGGCAAAAAATTATTATTATAATAAAAAGTGTAGGCGTTTTTGTGAGATAGGGTTTTTTGCAGGAAAGGCAAAATTTAAATGTTGAATGTTTTGATCTGGGCTTGGAGAGTGGCTCGGGTAGGACTGGGCCAGTCCAACAGATGATGTCACTAGACCCTCCTACCTTCTTCTGGCAAGCACTGGAACTTTCCAGAATGAAGGTGGAAAAATAGGTGTCATCATCTGGAGTGCCATGGGAAGCCCTGGCCAATCCCCAATATGGATTGGCAGGGGGCAGGCCTTCTCATATACTTGGGGCTGGGTCAGTCTGGGAGAAGTTGCTGGGGATGAAAGTGGGAAGATGTAGCAGGAGGTGCTGTGGAGGCCTCTACCCGGGAGGGAGCCCCCAGTCTGGGTGGTGACCTTGAGGCCTGGAGGTTTGGGTGCAGCCAGGAGTGGAGGTGCCTCCTGCAGTCACACAAGGGAACAGGAAAGCAGCAGGGGTGCTACGGAGACACTTTAAAGAGTCCACTGGAGTTGGTTAGTGACAGACCGTGGGAGATGGAAGAGAAAGTGCTGGAGCAGGCTGGGAGAGGAATAGTGGACAATCTGTGGAAGCCTTGGGAGCCAGTTAGGGAAAGGAGTGTCAGCGTGAGGAAAGCAGGTCAGTGTGGTGGCCTGGAAGAGGGATGGACTGGAAGTTGTAGTCCATCAAAGGCCCAGCTAGCACCCAAGTACTTTGTTAAATATTGAGGGGCTGTGGTGAAAAGAAAGGAATAGAGAAGCTTGATAAATTTCCTTTCAAGCTGGAAACCAAGTGATGTGCTGGAGAGAACTGTGAGGAGAAACGGTCAGTAAGCTGAGTGCTGGAGAGGGTTAAGAGGAGTGACCGTCTGCAGAAGGACAGTCTGCAGGGCAAGTGTGCATATACAGGACTGTATATGGAAGTCGTGTACAATTATTCCTGGGGCATCCCACAGTCACCCCTTTTCCCCATCCAAGTTATTTCCCCTAAATAAAACACCACAAACAAGAGCCAAGCCTGGTCAGTGTCTACGGATGTGTGCGATATGGTGGGATTGAGGGCAGCTATCAGGTGAACCACAACTAATGCTACTCCCAAGGGAGCACATGGCTTCATAAGGTTGATGTTTGTCAGTCTATTTGTAAGATGAGTCTCTAGTCTCTAGCTCTCCATAAGCCATCTCATTGCTTACTTCCACTGTAAGACATCTAAAGAAAGATTGCAAGAATTTGCTGCATTTTTCAAGTGTCCCTCTATAAATATTAACTGTTCTACTGATTTAAGTAGTGGTGTCACTTTCATATTTGACTTAAGATGATATTTTCTGATACATGTGTCAGAGATTCCACCACCCATTTCTTCTGTCACTGAATGCTTTGAAAGTTTAATCACATTTTATTAATATTTGAGCAACACCTCCACTTTTTTTAGGTATTCCTCAGCACCAGAAGAGGGGCGTGGTTGCTGAATCGTGTTTCTGACAATGGATTTCCATTGGATATCGTTCTGTTTAGTCGCTTCTATGCCAGTTTGCAAAACGCTTTTCCAAATCTGATCAATAAATACATGGAGAGCAAAGTCAATTCCAGGGTTGACCATGAAAACTTTGGTCTAAAACCTAGACACAGGTAATGAGGTCTTCTTTTCTTTCTTCAGAACATACTGTATAATAACACACAATAAGGTTTCAGAAAGACTCTTTTTAATTCAGCCTACAGGCTAAACAAAAAAAGAGTTCTCCATTTCCGCTACATAGCACATATTGGACAAATTCTCCTGCTGAGCTATTACATTCTGACCGTCAGCGACAGCGTGTGTCAGAATACCCAAACAGTGGTTGCAATCTCTTGTTTGGCTGGCAATCGAAGGCTGTTTAACAGGAGGGGGCTGACTGGGCCACCCACAAAGTGAATTTCAGTGGGGTTTTCAGGAACTGGACGAAAATCACACATAGGTCAAGTTCTTCTTAAACAGTCAGAAAATGTATCATGCAAAAGCTACCATTTTTAATAAAATTTGTATTTGTTTCAATATACAGATTTCTGGGTCAGCATCCAACAGTTAGTGATGATTTACCTAATCGCATTATCTCTGGAAAAGTTCTGATGAAGACTAATGTGACACGTTTCACCGAGACAGATGCCTTTTTTGAAGATGGGACCACAGAAAAAGACATTGATGTGGTCATTTTTGCCACTGGATATAATTTTTCATTCTCTTTCATTGATGAATCTGTTATAAAGGTTGAACATAATGAAGTGCCTCTGTATAAAATGGTGTTTCCTGCACATCTGGAAAAGCCAACAATGGCTTTCATTGGCTACATCCAACCAATTGGTGCTATAATGCCAGTCTCTGAGATTCAGGCTCGCTGGGCAACAAGAGTCTTCCAAGGTAAATAGTAATGTATTTATTCATCTATTCAATACTTTTTAATTATTTTGATATAATTAAGTTGAATTCCAAGCAGATAATAACATGAGAAGAATGTAGTAAGATGGCATTAGCCACTAAACGTAACTATGACAAAACTAAATGTCAATATAAAACAGTGCAAATAAATAAATATAATGCAGCAAAAAAGTTCTATACATACAACAACAAAAACATTATAAGCACAGTCCACACAAATAAAAGTGTTCCTATACACTATATTGCCAAAAGTATTGGGATGCCTTGCTTTCCACGCACATGTGCTTTAATGGCATCCCAATCTTAGTCCATAAGGTTCAATATTGAGTTAGCCCACTCTTTGCAGTTATAACAGCTTCAGCTCTTCTGGAAAGGCTGTCCATAAGGTTTAGGCGTGTGTCTATGGGAATGTTTGACCATTCTTCCAGAAGCGCATTTGTGAGGTCAGGCACTGATGTTGGACGAGAAGGCCTGGCTAGCAGTCTCTGCCCTAATTCATCCCAAAGGTGTTCTATCAGATTGAGATCAGGACAGGTGCGCAGTCAAGTTGGAACAGGAAGGGGCCATCCCCAAACTGTTCCCACAAAGTTGGGAGCATGAAATTGTCCAAAATGTCTTTGTATGCTGACACCTTAAGAGTTCCCTTCACTGGAACTAAGGGGCCAAGCCCAACCCCTGAAAAACAACTCAACACTAGGGATGAGCTCGATGTTCCGGTCGAGTGTGAGTTTGACTCGAACATCGGGTGTTTGATTGTTTCGGGTTTCCCCGAACATTATGGGGCATTCGCTGCAACTTTGCGCGCCCCATAATGCATTAAAATGGCGGCGGAATGCTACCCGCTGATTGGCCAAAGCATGCACACGACCTGCATGCTTTGGCTAATCAGCAGGTAGCCTGCTGTGAGAGCTTTGATTGGCTAAAGGCAGGGTGCCTTTAGCCAATCACTGCACAGCAGCCTCAATCCATGCCCGACACAATATAAAGCCGCTTGTACAGTGGCTCTATGTAGTGTGTTGGCGGCAGTGGTCGGGGTTAGATAGTGAGCTTAGGTTCCTGAATACAGGCAGTTTAGCTAGATAGCGTTTTTACTTAATGATAGATAGATCGATAGATAGATAGATAGATAGATAGATAGATAGATAGATAGATAGATTGTAAAAAAAAGATAGACAGATAGATAGATCAAAAGAAAAAAAAAAAGATAGTCAGGCAGTGCAAGAATATATATATCCTATGTAAAAAATTAGCACTCATATAATGCTTAAGTGCCCCTATCCAAAAAGGGGATACTCCATACAATACTTGATATATTGTGTAAACATTAAATTAAGAGCAAATGTGCATCTTGTGCAAATATATCGCAAAAGAGTGCTTCAACTATAAACTATAGAAATATATCACAAAGAAAGTGCTTAAGTGCTATTAACTGTGGAAAGTTAGCATCCAGCCACTCCAACTACCATCCAAAGTTCAAAAATCAAATTAATTAACAGTGTGCAAAACAATGCATATACGTGCAAGTCCTTTATGCAAAAATACCCAGTGCTAAAGTGCAGTCCAATACACTTAATGTGACAGTTCTTGTGTTTCCAGAGAAAAATCCACACATGCGGGATCATTCCTTCAAAGTGCCCGTGCTTCCAGTGCATCAAACCACCAGGTGCAAGAATATAAGATAAGGTCCCTACTTACCAGACCTTATTGACCCTCTTGTCATATGACAAAGAAGAGTATCAAAGGCTTGTGGTCTGTTCCCCAACCTGGGGGGTTCTCCCTGATGTGACTTCCTGAAGTGTCACCGCTTTCCTTCCAGGGATATATTCATATGAGAAAAGAAGAGACCTCTCATAGCGCAGCTTGAATAACGCGGTCTTTATTGTGCCCAATCTTATCATTACAGCAGAGATAAAATCCTATTTCCCAGCTCCTAGGAAGCCGCAACTCTGCAGTGTCAGCGTGCGTTCCTATCGAGCGTTGCCCAGCGCACCTTGCGTTCCAACTGACGCATTTCGTCACTTCCGCAATGTCTTCAGAGATGGAGAGTACGGTGCGTTCCAACAGCCTTACATCTTATGCTAATTATACGTCACTTCCTTTCTACATATCCTAGCTTCATGCCCATAATACGTGGCAGTTGCCCGTCCCCATTGCATTACGCTCTATATCTTAGATTCAATTGTAAAAAGGGGCCATCTACTGGTTGAGGCATCATAGACAGCTTAATAACTGATAAACAAATTACTATTTATTAAAAGGATAGATCTTTGTATTACTAAACTAAATCTATATTATAAATAAATATATGTAAAATTAAAAATACATATAAAATAAAAAAATAGAAATTATAAATATATATATATATATATCGAAAATATGAAAAAAATGTAAGAAATAAAACTAAAATTTAAAATTAAAAAATAATAATAATTTATATATCAACAATATATATATAAATATATATATATATATATATATAAATATATGTATTTATTTTCGAACATAATTATTTATTAAAAATGGACTCCAATCCGCCATGTATTAGGCTCCATGCACACTGTATTTTGGTCGTTTTGGCATTTTTTTTTTAACAGCCCAAAAACGCCACTTTATTTTATCCTATGTGTCCACACATGGCCGTTTATTGTCTTTTATCAGCAGTGGTGTTTTTGGGCTGTTATCTGAACGCCCTGAATTGGTGTTCAAAAGTCGTTCTCCTGACCACAAAAAATGCCAGACGCCGGTAAATGCCGGTAAACGCTGGTATATCGGCGTCTGGGCGTTTTTTGCAGTCAATGGAAGCCAATGAAGAAAAAAACGCCAAAAAACGCAGACGCCGAAAAACGCTTTATCGGCGTCTGGCGTTTTTTTCAGTCCTTAATGGAAGCCAATGAAGAAAAAAAAAACAGCAAAAAACGCTGCTAAACGCTGCTTACAAAACACTGCAAATAGAACGTTTTGTTAGCAGCGTCTCCTGCCCGACGCTGAAAGAGCCCTATAGCGTCCAGTGTGCATGGAGCCTTAGCAACATTTATCATTTTAATAATTGGTTAAAAAACAATTTAGATCAATTTCTAGGTTCATATCCTGTGTATGTAAACTAGCCAACTCATGTATCCAACAAGTTTCATTTTGGGATATCGTTTTACGCATATCAGATCCCCTCCAATGTTGTTCCACCCTATCTATCCCACAAACTGTGAGTAGACTAGGGTCCCTATTGTGGTGCAATCTAAAGTGGTTGGAGAGGCTGTGGTTCTTGAACCCCTTTTTAATGTTATTTAGGTGCTCCCTAAGTCTAACTGACAATTGTCTAGTAGTGTGACCTACATACTGTTTGTCACAAGGCCCTGTTAATAAATATGTGGCATGTGTGCTATGGCACGTAATCAACTTTTTAATGTCATACTTCTTCCGGGTAACAGTGGAATGAAAAGTATTAACCCTTCTTTGTTTCTTTTTAATTGTTTTACAAACTCTACATCTGACGCAAGAGTAGAAACCCTTGAGGTCACCAAATGTCCCCTGTGGTTTGGGGGGCAAAGGCACATTACGAACTATACGATCTCTTAGATTACCTGTCCTGCGGTAGATGAACCTAGGTACATTAGGTAGAATATTCCTTAATTTAATATCTCTTTGTAGTATGTGCCAATGTTTCTTAAAAATGTTTTCTATATTTTTATACTGTTTATTAAATTGAGTGATAAATGGTAGTTGCAACTCCAATGGGTCTTTAGGCTTAGTTTTTAATAGCTCCCCCTTATCAAGATCCAGAACCTGAGATTTAACTCGTTCTAAATTTGCTTTATTATAACCTTTGTCCTCAAACCTCTTTATTATTGTATTGGCCTGCTGGTTAAATACCTCCTTTTCTGTGCAGTTGGGTCAAATTCTAGTTAGTTGGCCTTTAGGTATTCCCCTGAGCCAGTTGGGATGATGACAACTATGTATAGGAATGTATCCATTCCTATCTGTTGTCTTGAAGTAGGTTTTAGTGAATAAGGCATTATGTTTTTTATAGATCGTTAGATCCAAAAAAATGATCTCATCTCTATCCCATGCCCCTGTGAACTTAATGTTGTATGCATAGATGTTTATCTCCTGCATAAATCTACTGAGATCTTCTTCTGTGCCCTTCCATATCAACACTATATCATCTATAAAGCGTTTATATAACATTGGCAACACTCGGGGCATATTTGGCTCCCATGGCCACACCCCTATATTGTCTATAGAAAACCCCTCATGCCAGAAATAATTTCTACCCATAGCCATTTCCAGGGCCTCCAGTAGGAACTGCTGTTGTGCCACTTCCAGAGTGGATGATTCCTGGAGCGCCCATTTAATTGCTCTCAATGCATCATCTTGGCCTATGTTCGTGTACAGTGATTCTACATCTATGGTTACTAAAATGGTATTATCCATTAGGGGTAATTTATCTATTATCTCAATTAAATGTTTACTATCCCTTAAGTAGGCTGGATATGACTGTACCAATGGCTGAATATATAAATCCAAGTATTCCCCCAATCTGGAAAATAGGGAATCAATCCCATTAATGATAGGTCTCCCTGGGGGTTGTGTCTGATGTTTATGTATCTTAGGGATTTGATAAATAACTGGTGTTTTAGGGGCTAGAGGCATCAAATTTATATTCTTTACCTTTTAGAATGCCTTTTCTATGTGCCTCCTTCAATATTTTTTTGTATTGTGTTCTGTATTTCTTAAAAGGGTTCCTTTCCAGTTTTTCATATGTGGTATTGTCTTTTACTAATCTGTTCAATTCTTTCTGATAGTCATCTATATTGAGAATGACAATCCCCCCCCCCCTCTTTATCCGCTGGACGTATTACTACATCTTTTCTACTCTCCAATTCCTTAATGCCTTTCCAAACCTCTCTATTTTTATTGTCATGTTTTTTATTTTTAGTCTTATTTTTATTGGGTTCAATGTATTTGATATCCTGTTCAACCATAGTTTTAAAAGTTTCTATAAAATGACTAGACGCACTTGGGGTTAAAAACTGAGTTATTTTTCAAACCACTATGTTTAAATTTATTTGATTCTTCCTCTTCTACCATAACTTTATTCATAAAAATGTAAATCTATATACATGGCAAATTCATCAAAATCCTTTTGTGGTGCGAATTTTAGTCCTAAATCTAAAATTTTAAGTTCATTCTCTGTAAAGGTAGCTGAGCTAAGGATGAATATTCCCTGTCCTAATTTTCTCTTTTCCTTTTGGCTATGGCCTCCCCTACAATCTCTTTGCCTCTTTCCCCTTCTTCTATTTTTCTTGGTGGAGAGTACTGGTCCTGCCAGTTTCTCCCCCTCCCCCACCAACCCCCCCCGTATCCTCCTTTTCTGTTGTGTCTTGCTCTTCCCCGTTGCCCCTGATAGTACTGGGGGTTCCCCCTGGTATCTCCCGAGAAAATCCCTCCTATTAGGCTCCCTGTATCTATTGGGGTAATAGCCCCTGTATGGGGCTTGTTCCAACGGTTGGTATTTATTATATGTGGGTACCTGGTAATGTGTGGTGTAGGTAGGTGGGGGGTTAGATCCATTATGGATCTGATGGGGTTTATCTACTCTTCTAACTGGGTTTTTTTCCTTTACTTGTTTGGGAGTGTGTTTATTCTTATATGAATTAGAAGTAGGCTGTGTATTTTGGCTGGTATTGGTTATTATTGGCTCCTCCCTATCGATCGAGGAGTCTCTAGAGGAAATCCCTTCTTTATTCTTAGTACCTTGCCATTTGTATACAGTTTTGGTGTTATAGTCGCCTATATCCCTCTGATATTTCTTAATCTTCTTATATTGTGTATCTTTATAAATTTTATCCAGAAACTCTTTTAGTTGTTTGTAGCAATCTTTATATTCCTGAGTTTCCATATGTGGCTTGAGTTGTTCTTTTAAATATTTAATATTATCATTAATTATATTTAATTTTTTCTGTCTCCTAGTTAATATTATTCCCAACAATTTCTTCTCACATCCTTTGAAAAATGCATACCATTCTTCCTGTATTTCCTGTTCCTCCATACCATCATTAGGTGCTAAATCCTACCTTAATCTCCTCGATGTGATGTTCTCTCTTATGCATTTTTTCTAATGTTGTGATGTCCCACCATGTGCGTATCTGTTTGTCAATGGCATTTTTGAGGGACCTAAATAATAATTCTATATCCTTACTTGGTGTGTTTACATTTCCTGAAAAAATACTATCAACCTCCACTTTTTTATTACCCACATAATCAAAAATGTCATATACCTCCATGGCTGCGTGAGTTAACCAAACCCTAACCACAGGTTGGATAAACTGTAATATTTAAACGAGAGACTCTCGCGCCACAGTATTATTAAACCTTTAAGCAGCTGCTGTTAAAACCTTTGAGGGATGTAAAAAATTTTTTTATATGCACCAGGATTACCAATCCTGTGTCAACAGCGCTTGCTAGATGTTTTTATATTTTTTGTATACCCTAGTGCCACTTTGCAGTGACCTCAAGTATACTGATATATTCATCGAATACCATATACTAATATAATTTGTGGGGGACCCGACACTCAACCGTTACTGTGTAAAAAATTAATTATTATATATATATATATATCCTGTGTAAAAAATTAGCACTCATATAATGCTTAAGTGCCCCTATCCAAAAAGGGGATACTCCATACAATACTTGATATATTGTGTAAACATTAAATTAAGAGCAAATGTGCATCTTGTGCAAATATATCACAAAAGAGTGCTTCAACTATAAACTATAGAAATATATCACAAAGAAAGTGCTTACGTTTATTGAAGGAGGCACATAGAAAAGGCATTCTAAATGGTAAAGAATATAAATATTTGATGCCCCTAGCCCCTAAAACACCAGTTATTTATCAAATCCCTAAGATACATAAACATCAGACACAACCCCCAGTGAGTCCTATCATTAATGGGATTGATTCCCTGTTTTCCAGATTGGGAGAATACTTGGATTTATATATTCAGCCATTGGTACAGTCATATCCAGCCTACTTTAGGGATAGTAAACATTTAATTGAGATAATAGATAAATTACCCCTAATGGATAATACCATTTTAGTAACCATAGATGTAGAATCACTCTACACGAACATAGGACAAGATGATGCATTGAGAGCAATTAAATGGGTGCTCCAGGAATCATCCACTCTGGAAGTGGCACAACAACAGTTCCTACTGGAAGCCCTGGAAATGGCTATGGGTAGAAATTATTTCTGGCATGAGGGGGGTTTCTATAGACAACATAGGGGTGTGGCCATGGGAGCCAAATATGCCCCGAGTGTTGCCAATGTTTTCTTAAGTCGGTGGGAACATGAAGAAATATTTGGTAAACAGAGATAGGAAATACAGTTATATAAACGCTTTATAGATGATATAGTGTTGATATGGAAGGGCACAGAAGAAGATCTCAGTAGATTTATGCAGGAGATAAACATCAATGCATACAACATTAAGTTCACAAGGGCATGGGATAGAGATGAGATCAATTTTTTGGATCTAACGATCTATAAAAAACATAATGCCTTATTCACTAAAACCTACTTCAAGACAACAGATAGGAATGGATACATTCCTATACATAATTTAAAGCACTAAAAGATAAATCTTAAAATGTAAACAGCGCTGCTTACTATGGGGTCTGATCTAGTCTTGACTATCCATAGGCCCTATATAATATTATAGGCTCATGTAAAAAAACTCACAATTTGCATACCCTTACCATGAGTCCTTAATATTAGTTAACATCTGTGCAAAAATTGTATATATAGTGAACCCATAGGCCACCACAAATTAAATAAAATACCTTTTGTTCCACTGTCACTCGGAAAAAATATGATATTAAAAAATTAATCACTTGCCAGAGCAATTTTGTAACCTACCTATTGACATGTCCTTGTGACAAACAATACGTAGGCCGCACTACCAGACAATTAGCAGTCAGGTTAAGGGAGCATGTAAATAATATTAAAAAGGGGTTTAAGCACCACAGCCTCTCTAACCATTTCAGGCTGTATCACAATAGAGATCCCTCTCTACTCACGTTTTGTGGAACAGATAGAGTGGAACAGCACTGGAGGGGATCTGACATGAGAAAGGCGATATCTCAAAACGAAACTCGCTGGATACATGAATTGGCTAGTTTACAACCACAAGGCTTAAATGTAGAAATTGATTTGAATTGCTTTTTAACTAATTATTGAGACTGTAAATGCTGATGATACCTGGCGGATGTTTGTCCAGCTATTAAAATATTTTATTTGTATAATCCTTTTCATAGGGCTGTAGTTAGGCCATTTTATGTCATTTGTTTGGGTAAATATATCAATATCAAGGAAAAAGTTTTCTCCCAATTTGGATTTTATTCCCAAACCCATTTTTTAATAAGTTATAATTTTTAAAAAAAGAATTTCTAATTTTTTAAATATTTTTGGGGCTCGTATCAGTGATTTTAATCATCAATACATTTTTTTATATATTTTTTATTTCATTTTTATGGATTTAAAAGTCTAACATATGTGATCACACGATCCCTAGATTAAGATCGGCATAAAATAACAGATGGATTAATCCCAGTTTTTGGAGTCATTAAATGTAGTAGAGAGGCCATAGGAATTTCAACCAGTAGAGGCCTCCACTTCAATTTAACATAACATCTAGAACACACTTAAACGGGGACGGATAACTGCCATGTATTATGGGCATAAACTCATCTGGTGTATAAAGGAAGTGACGTAATCAGCATTAGATTTAAGGCTGTGGAACGCACCCTGCTGTCCATCTCTGAAGGCGTTGCGGAAGTGACGAAACGCGTCAACTGGAACGCATGGTGCGTGAGGTTACGCTCGTCTGGAACTCACGCTGACACTGCAGAGTCGCGGCACTACAGGAGCTGTTGAGGATTGTTTTGAACACGATCGTTGTACATGCTACAAGTTTGACGAATAAAGAAGCAGTGTTCAACTAGTTGCGCTATGAGGGGTTTCCTTCTTATTCCTGCATAACATGTTCGTGGATATTGGATGGTGAAGCCGGAGCATCCCCTGGGTCGGGGGACAGACCACAAGCTTTGTGTGACTTCTCTTTGTCGTAAGACAAGAGGGTCCACGAATTCTGGTAAGCGGGGATCTTGCCTATGTTTGCACATGGTGGAGTGATGCACTGGATGGCAAGGGCACTTTATAATTGAAGTCTGATCACGATAGAAGAGGCACACAATCACCTGGACCTCTTTATAGTTTTGCCTTTGGATTTAAATTTTGCCGCACTTTGGTTCAAATTTCTGTTTTTTTGTTTGCACAAAGGACTTGCACAGTTTATGGACTACCTAATACATTTTAAATCTTTTTACACGTTTTGGTAGCACATTTTGAATATTTATTGGACTGTTATCGCATTTTTTTGGAAGGTTTTTAGCACTAAAGATATTCACATTCACAGATAATTAGCACTAAGCACCTTTATTTGTGGTGGCCTATGGGTTCACTATATATACAATTTTTGCACAGATGTTAACTAATATTAAGGACTCATGGTAACAGTATGCAAATTGTGAGTTTTTTTACATGAGCCTATAATATTAGATAGGGCCTATGGATAGTTAAGACATTATCAGACCCCATAGCAAGCGCTGTTTACACTTTAAGATTTATCTTTTAGCGCTTTAAATTACTTATCCCCCAGTGGTTACAACAGCAGCTGCTTTAAGCACCATACTGTGGCGTGTGAGTCTTTATAAAAATTCCTATACATTGTTGTCATCATCCCAACTGGCTCAGGGGAATACCCAAAGGCCAACTAACTAGAATTCGACGCAACTGCACAGAAAAGGAGGTATTTAACCAGAAGGCCAATACAATAATAAAGAGGTTTGAGGACAAAGGTTATAATAAAGCAAATTTAGAACGAGTTAAATCTCAGGTTATGGATCTCAATAGGGGGGAGCTATTAAAAACTAAGCCTAAAGACCCATTGGAGTTGCAACTACCATTTATCACTCAATTTAATAAGCAGTATAAAAATATAGAAAAAATGTTTAAGAAACATTGGCACATACTACAAAGAGATATTAAATTAAGGAATATTCTACCTAATGTACCTAGGTTCATCTACCGCAGGACAGGTAATCTAAGAGATCATATAGTTCGTAATGTGCCTTTACCCCCCAAACCACAGGGGACATTTGGTGACCTCAAGGGTTTCTACTCTTGCGACAGATGTAGAGTTTGTAAAACAATTAAAAAGAGACAAAGAAGGGTTAATACTTTTGATTCCACTGTTACCCGGAAGAAGTACGACATTAAAAAGTTGATTACGGGCCATAGCACACACGTCACATATTTATTAACATGTCCTTGTGACAAACAGTATGTAGGCCGCACTACTAGACAATCGTCAGATAGACTTAGGGAGCACCTAAATAACATTAAAAAGGGGTTCAAGAACCACTGCCTCTCCAACCACTTTAGATTGCACCACAATAGGGACCCTAGTTTGTGGGATAGATAGGGTGGAACAACATCGGAGGGGATCTGATATGCATAAAGCGATATCCCAAAATGAAACTCGTTGGATACATGAGTTGGCTAGTTTACATCCACAGGGTATGAACCTAGAAATTGATCTAAATTGTTTTTTAACCAATTATTAAAATGATAAATGTTGCTAATACATGGCGGATAGGATTCCATTTTTAATAAATAATTATGTTCGGAAATACATACATATATTTATATATATATATATATATATATATATATATATATATATATATATATATATATATATATATATTTTTATATATATATATATATATATATATATATATTTTTTTTTTATATATATATATATATATTGTTTATATATAAATTATTATTTTTTTATTTTATTTTTATTTCTTACAATTTTTTTCATATTCTCTATATATATATATATTTTTTTTATAATTTCAATTTTATTTATTTTATATATATTTTTAATTTTACATATATTTATTTATAATGCAAATTTAGTTTAGTAATACAAAGATCTATCTTTTTAATAAATAGTAATTTGTTTATCAGTTATTAAGCGGTCTATGATGCCTCAACCAGTAGATGGCCCCTTTTTACAATTGAATCTAAGATATAGAGCGTAATGCAATGGGGACGGGCAACCGCCACGTATTATGGGCATGAAGTTAGGATATGTAGAAAGGAAGTGAAGTATAATTAGCATAAGATTTAAGGCTGTTGGAACGCACTGTGCTCTCCATCTCTGAAGACGTTGCGGAAGTGACAAAACGCGTCAGTTGGAACGCAAGGTGCGCTGGGCCACGCTCGATTGGAACGCACGCTGACACTGCAGAGTCACGGCTTCCTAGGAGCTGGGAAATAGGATTTTATCTCTGCTGTAACGATATGATTGGGCACAATAAAGACCACGTTATTCAAGCTGCGCTATGAGAGGTCTCTTCTTTTCTCATATGAATATATCCCTGGAAGGAAAGCGGTGACACTTCAGGAAGTCACATCAGGGAGAACCCCCGGGTCGGGGAACAGACCACAAGCCTTTGAGACTCTTCTTTGTCATATGACAAGAGGGTCAATAAGGTCCGGTAAGTAGGGACCTTATATTATATTCTTGCACCTGGTGGTTTGATGCACTGGAAGCACGGGCACTTTGAAGGAACGATCCCGCATGTGTGGATGTTTTCTCTGGAAACACAAGAACTGTCACATTAAGTGTATTGGACTGCACTTTAGCACTGGGTATTTTTGCATAAAGGACTTGCACGTATATGCATTGTTTTGCACACTATTAATTTTTAATGCATGATCATTTGATTTTTGAACTTTGGATGGTAGTTGGAGTGGCTGGATGCTAACTTTCCACAGTTAATAGCACTTAAGCACTTTCTTTGTGATATATTTCTATAGTTTATAGTTGAAGCACTCTTTTGTGATATATTTGCACAAGATGCACATTTTATCTTAATTTAATGCTTACACAATATATCAAGTATTGTATGGAGTATCCCCTTTTTGGATAGGGGCACTTAAGCATTATATGAGTGCTAATTTTTACACAGGATATATATATAATAATTATTTATTTACACAGTAACGGTTGAGTGTCGGGTCCCCCACAAATTAAATTAGTATTAATATAATATTTAATATTATATATAAATATAAAATAATATAAAAATATAATATTAATATAATATTATATTAGTATTAGTATTCGCTGAATATATCAGTATACTTGACGTCACTGCAAAGTGGCACTAGGGTATACAAAAAATATAAAAACATCTAACAGTAAAGTTTGCACAATTTTTTGTATATTGTGAAAGAGGATGTTACGCCGAGTAAATAGATACCATACATGTTATTGTTGAAAATTGCGAATGGTGACGGTACTTAAAAATCTCCATAGGTGACACTTTAACATTTTTTAACGGTTACCAAGTTAGAGGTGCAGAGGAGGTCCTTTGCTAGAATTATTGCTCACACTCTGGCGATTGCGGCGATACCTCACATGTGTGGTTTTAACACCGCTTTCATATGCAAACGCGACTTACGTATGGCATTATTCGCGGGGACGGTGGCGCTTTACATTTTTATTTTTTTTTATTATATTTTTTCTTTTAACACTCCTTTAAAAAAAAAAATCTGATCACTTTTATTGCTATCACAAGGAATGTAAACATCCCTTGTGATAGTAATATATGGTGACAGGTACTCTTTATGAAGCCCTCATCCCTCCTTTACACTTCACAATATTCAGATTGCCAAAAACAGCAATTTTGAATACTGTAATTTTTTTAAAACCGGAGCCGTTAGCCGCCGAGTAAACCAGAAGTTTTTTTTTTCTTTGTTTTTTTAATGTTTAATCATTTTTATTAAAGTTTTCAAAAGGATACAAAGTAATGGTGTTACATTTTCTGATAACAAGACTGAACAAAGCTATGTAACAGACTCAAATCTTGTATCCAAAGTAAATGTCCTATCTGTAGGTAACCTGTGAAAATTTATCACCCGTAGCTAATTCAAGACCTTTATGAGAAAACAAGACTTACAGGAATGCTATATGAAGAACCAAAGATGATAAGTACAAAACCGGGTGGTACTCCGATGTCAGACAAGCACAAAGCTTGAGTATATACATAACCTGTTATAATCATTATAATAACAGTCTAGCAAGAAAAAGGCAACAGAGACAGGTGCCCTCGACATGGGCCCCGTGATAATGGGCAGGCCACCCCCATGGGAACTCACTGTGACCTACCCCTCAAGCTCACGGGAGACCCCTCCCAGAAGGCCTCCCCTGCTGCTCCTTAAGATCAAGTCGATTATGAATCAGTATACTACCTTGCTACTCATAGGTTACCTTACATATTCTAGACCTTCCAGCCACAAGGCGGGTATTAAACATTTCGGACTATAAAGCAAAAAGGACTAGCCAAAAGAAAAATAGTAAAATAAAAGGAAAAGGGGGAGAAAGAATAGTAGAGAGTGGATAAGGGGAAAATAGGAAAGTAGAGGTAAAAAGAGAAAGAGAAGAAGACAATCATATCCCTAATGTGTACCAAAAGACCATAGGTGCCTAGGATGTTCATCCTCCAGCGCAGGATTCACATTTACAAGAGACTAAATGGTGATCCCTATGTAGGCTTCCCACGGTTCCCATATGTTCCTGAAAATAGGCAGCCTGTCTGAAATAGTGCGTGCTATTTTCTCCTGCGTCATCACCCACGATATTTTCTGTTTAGCTTGTTGGTAGGACACTGTTTGAGTTTTCCAACTTTTCGCTAATATTAATTTAGCTCCTATTAACATAAATCTCACCAGAATCTGAGTACCCTTAGACGCTCCAGGGACATTCTGGTTGAGTAGACCTATCATAGGATTCTGAGGATAATTCATCACTGTAACTGTTCACATTAGTCTAAATATAGCATTCCAAAAATTTTTAATCCTGGGACATTCCCAGAGAGTATGCAAAATAGAGCCTATATGAACACAGTTCCTGAAGCAGAGAGGTGATGTCGCAGGGAACATTCTGGCCAACCTTGCAGGAACCAAGTACCATGTCATCATTATTTTGATGTTAGCCTCCATCAAAGTGACATTATTGATGCCTTTGAAGGCTTTGAGGAATGTTTTGTGCCACTCATCCGGATCCCAGTCCAGCCCAAGATCCCTCTCCCAACTGATCATATATGGTGCCTTGTCTGTGGGTTCCGCTAACCCTTCGTAAATCAGTGAGATCCCTCCCCTGACGTCCAGTATCTGGGAACACCAGAGTTCATTGGAAGTGACTGCAAAGTCTTTAGACTTGTCCACTTGCAAGGAATTAATGAAGTGAGAAATTTGGGTTAGCCTAAAGCGCTCTGAGGAGGGCATCTCTAGTTTATCGGTGCAATGTTTAAGGGATAAAGCCCCACTTTGGCTGACAAAGTGTCCAATCCTGAATAGGCCTTTATTAAGCCACCAGCAAGCCCTAATATCTTCACCAGGGGGAAACAGCGGGTTATTAAACAGGTGTGAGAGTGGCCGCCACGATGAGGAAATCTTATTTTGCTTAACTAGCCTGTTGACGTCCACTGTGATAGATCACTGAGTAGTTTTTTAAAAAGTGCAGAATAATTATAAGGAGTCAAAAGTAGGGAGTAAATTAATACCCAAGTAGGGTATATGAGTTTTGGACCATACGAAAGGGAAGAACTTATCAAGTTGAGTCAGGGCTGTAATTGGCGCACTCACATTGAGCGCCATGGATTTAGCTAGATTTACTTTCAGGCCCGATATCTCACTAAACCCATCTAGTAGCTGCAACAGATTTTCTGTGGAAGTTAATGGAGATGTAATAAATAATAGCAAATCATCCGCAAATAATGTGCATTTATGTGTGGTTTGTCCACAGGTAATCCCTTTAATATCCTTACTGTCCCTCAAAGCTATAGCTAAAGTTTCGATCCCAATCACGAATATAAGAGGGGACAAGGGGCAACCCTGTCTAGTCCCTTTCTCTATCCCGAAAGGGGAAGAAAGCTGACCACAGAATCTAATTTGCGCGTTAGGTAGATTATAAAGGGCTGTTAGAATCCTAACAAAATTTGGGCCAAATCCCCATCTGTTTAAGATGTCAAACATATATTCCCAAGACACGGAGTCCAAAGCTTTTTGTATGTCCACTAACACTATATAACCTTCCTGGGGGGGATATCCACCCCAGCCCGACCTCATTACCGAAATGAGATCTATTGCTCTCCTCGCCTGATCTGGCCCCTGCCTGCCCGGTATAAAGCCCACCTGGTCTTTATGGATATATTTTCCAATAAAATCTGATAGATGGTTAGCTAGGATCTTAGTCATTATCTTCAGATCATTATTTATCAATGATATTGGCCTATAGTTGCAGGCCTCGCTTGGGTCTTTCCCCGGTTTGGGAATAACTGAAATGAAAGCTGAATTATTTGAGTTATCCAAGTAATCCCGCAAAGCGTTGAAGAGCCGGGCCAGGAGAAGAGCTAGGGTTGTAGCGAATGTTTATAATAGGACTTTAAATCTTTTATTACCCAAAGGACCTTACCTTCAGTGAACTGAGATTCCATTATGTCTCTGTGTTCTGTCGACAGGCAGGGGATAGACACATCGCCCAGGAATGTATTTAGTTTAGGTCTATCTATCTGGGTTTTGTTCTCATATAATTTAGAGAAGAAATCCTGAAATGTGTCTAAAATAGTCGGGAGGTTCTGAGTTAAGACGCCAGAATGAGATTTCATTCTGGGGACCGAAAGTACCTTATATTTGGGTGCTAATCTCAAAAGCTAAGCGAGTACCAATCCTGTCACTAGTATAATATAGGCGGCCTTCCGACAAGTTTAGAAATCTCTGTGCCGAAGAGGTTAGATCTAGGTTTAGTTTTAATTTGGCATTATCAAGTTTGGATAGGGTCTCATCGTGGGATATCGTTTGTGAGCTTTTCTTGCTTTGTGGAACTCCTCCTCCAGTTTATATATGTCTACTTGATGTTCCCGTTTGATTTTGGACCCCAAATTGATTAGAGATCCCCTAATGACTGCCTTGTGTCCGCCCCAAAGGGCATTAGGGGAAACTTCCCCTGTGTTGTTGAGTTTAAAATACTCTTTAATATCTTGCTCAATTAGGGTACAGTGGACTGGGTTGTCCAGAAGGGATTCATTAAGCCTCCAAGGATTGGGTCCTTTCCTAGCAATAGAGGTATCTAAACGGATTTCAACGATGGAGTGATCTGACCAGGCCACATCTCTAATTCTATATCATACAATAAACTGCGCTAAAAGTCCAAAGCAAGCTGCAGCAAAATACTAAGCGTATATGGTCAAATAGGAAAACAAAAGCTGCGCAGCTTTTGTTTTCTTATCTCTAATTCTAGCCTTAGAGATTCGGGAAACTCATTCGGGACAAAAATGTGATCTATTCTGGCATATACATTAAGTGGAGCCGAAAAATGTGTATAGTCCTTAGCCGTAGGATTCTTTTCCCTCCATATATCTACTAGCCCTGCCAGATGTAGAATTCTGGCTATTTTGAGGCCTTGTTTAGGAGATCTTTTACTGTGCAGTAGACCTGATGATGATTTATCTAACATGGAATCAAACGCCACGTTAGAATCTCTACCCAACACCACCCTTCCTTCCAAAAACAGAGATATTGTTCTGATCAGTTTTGAGAAGAAGGGGGCCTGCCCTTTGTTAGGAGTATAATATGATACAAAGGAGTATAATTGACCCTCCATCTCCCCCTTAATTATAATGTAACGTCCCTCATAATCTCTAACTATTTGAGTGACATTAAACCTTATTCTTTTAGAGAAAAGTATCACCACCCCCCTTTGTTTCGTGTCTGCATTTGCTAGAAAAAAGACTAGATATTTCTGGTGAAGATACTTAGGATTAAAGCTCTTAGGAAAGTGCATTTCCTGTAGAAAGAGAATATCTATATGTTGGTTATGATAGCTTTGTAACGCCTTGCGCCTTTTTATCGGCGAATTCAGGACCTGTGTATTGTATGAGCCTAATATTACAGGCCCCTTGGGGTATAATACCTCACTAGTGGCCATGAAGTGGGAAAAAAACAGGCACCATATATTTACCTACCTCACCACCGGTTGAGATGATTTCAGGCTGGACCGAGACCTTTCCACAATGGCACAAAGGAACAGGACGAGGTATAATAGTACACCTGAGCAACCAAGGTCTGAACACTATAAGTGGGTAAAAGAAAAAATATTGAGTTATATAAGGCATTGACTGGATATGGTGAAAAGAAAAGTAGGAGGAGAGTGAAGCTGAGAGAAGTCCAGAGTATAGAGAAAAAGGAAGAAAACACCAAACAATTAGAAAAGACTGCAAAATATTTGCCCTTGGAGGGTATAAGTCCTGAAAAGGACTCATATTCAGTAGAAGAGGAGCTGGATCAGCCTAGTTCCTCTCTAGATCTCTCTGAAAGAGACCTGAGGATTGTACAACCCAGTAGGGTTGCAAGTCCGACACCACCAGGGGAAGTGTTTCCTCTGGTAAGCACCGGAAGAGGAGCATGTTGCTCTGCTCTGACCAGGAGGGCCTCCCAACCACCATATTAATACCATTCTGAATCCCGAGTAACATTAATATGAAAGAACTATATCCCCTGAGGGATAAGGCAATTAGTGATTATAAAGAAAAGTAAAAGGTAGTTTCCAGTCCCCAACTATTAATGGACCCCCTGTAAAACAAACCAAAAGAGTTAGGTCCAGAGTAGAGTTGATCGAACCACCAATGTTCGGGTTTGAATGTTACCCGAACTTTATCCCGAACCCCATTGAAGTCAATGGGGACCCGAACTTTTAGGCACAAAAATGGCTGTAACAAAGTCCTGGCAAGTGCTAGAGGGCTGC
Source organism: Glandirana rugosa (assembly GCA_018402905.1). Lineage (NCBI taxonomy): Eukaryota > Metazoa > Chordata > Amphibia > Anura > Ranidae > Glandirana > Glandirana rugosa. The sequence goes on along the minus strand of BLSH010074524.1, from coordinate 100,954 downwards.
AAAAGGTAGTAAAATGGGGGTAAGAGTAGGGCAAGTGCCCTACAAAAAAATGGGGATAAGGAAAATAAATTAAAATCAAATTTAAAAAAATGGGAAGGGGGGGTGGATGTGGAGTAGGAGCCTAGAGGTTGACTAGGCCGTGACTGTGGCAGTGTAGGTGGAAGTGGCGGTGGTGGAGGAGTAGGAGGAGGTAGCCAACACTGTTTTTTTTGTTTATAATTGAGGTAGCCCCCAAAATATTGAGGCATATTCAAAAAAACAAGTATACGAATGGCTGTGTGAGTCCGGTCTAAATGTTTATTCTGCACAAGGTACAGACAAGTCTTGTGGAATCCATGCCTGGTTCATTTTAATAAATGTTAGCTTGTCCACGTTGGCTGTGGACAGGTGGCTGCGCTTGTCTGTGATAACGCCCCCTGCCGTGCTAAACACACGTTCAGACAATACACTGGCTGCAGAGCAGGCCAGCACCTCCAAGGCATAAAGGGCAAGCTCAGGCCATGTGGCCAATTTGGAGACCCAGAAGTTGAATGGGGCAGACCCATCAGTCAGTACATGTAGGCGTGTGCACACATACTCTTCCACCATGTTGCTGAAATGCTGCCTACTGCTAAGACCTTGCCTATCAGCTGGTGGTGCTGTTTGTTGTGGCGGGCTGCTGACAAAGCTTTACCACATTTCGGCCATGCTAACCCTGCCTTCTGAGGTGCTGGCGGTGCCACAGCTGCGTTGGCGGCCTCTTCCTCCTCCTCCCCTGCCTTCGCCTTGTGCTTCCACTGAGCCCCCGGTGTCATTTGGGAATGCCCTCAGCAGCGCGTCTACCAGTGTGCGCTTGTAGTCGCGCATCTTCCTCTCACGCTCCAGTGAGGGAATTAAGGACGGCACGTTGTCCTTGTAACGGGGATCCAGCAGGGTGGCCACCCAGTAATCTGCACACATTACAATGTGGGAAACTCGGCTGTCATTGCGCAGGCACTGCAGCATGTAGTCGGCCATGTGTGCCAGGCTGCCCAGAGGCAAAGACAAGCTGTCCTCTGTGGGAGGTATATCATCTGTGTCCTCCGTATCCCCCCAGCCACGCTCCAGTGATGCCCACAAGCTGCGTTGGGTGCCACCGTGCTGCGGTTCCTCCTCCTCCTCCTCATGATCTTCCTTGTCCTCCTCGTCCTCCAGAACTGTGCCCTGGCTTGAATATTTTTGACCTGGCCTATGCTGGTGCAGGGACCCACCCTCCGAGCCACTTGCGAATGACTGGTCTGATAACCGTGGAAATGACCCCTCTTCCTCCTCCTCCTCCTCATCCTCCTGTGCCACATCCTCTTCCATCATGGCCCGAAGTGTTTTTTCAAGGAGACATAGAAGTGGGATAGTAACGCTGAGAACAACGTCATCGGCACTGGCCATATTGGTGGAGTACTCAAAACACTGCAATACGCTACACAGGTCTCGCATGGAGGCCCACTCGGTGGTGAAGTGTTGCTGTTCTGCAGAGTGACTGACCCGTGCGTGCTGCAGCTGAAACTCCACTATTGCCTGCTGCTGCTCGCACAGTCTCTCCAGCATGCGCAAGGTGGAGTTCTACCTTGTGGGCACATCACATATGAGGCGGTGAGCAGGAAGGCCGAAGTTCCGGTGCAGCACAGACAGGCGAGCAGCAGAAGGGTGAGAACGCTGAAAGTGCGTACAGACGGTCCGCACTTTATGCAGCAGCTCTGACATATCCGGGTAGTTTTTTAGAAAATTCTGTACCACCAAATTCAGCACATGCGCCAGGCAAGGGACGTGCGTCAAACGGCTAGGCCAGAGCCGCTACGAGATTTCGGTCATTGTCACACACCACCAGGCTGGGCTTGAGGCTCAATGGCAACAACCACTCATTGGTCTGTTGTTGAATGCCCGTCCACAGCTCCTGCGCAGTATGGGGTTTATCCCCCAAACATATCAGTTTTAAAACAGCCTGCTGTTGTTTCTCCCTGGATGCGCTGATGTTGGTGGTAAAGGTGTTACGCTGAGCGGGTGAGTAGGTGGTCGAGGAGGAGGAAGCGCAGTAGGAGGAGGAGGCAACAGGAGGCAAAGAGAAATGCCCTTCAATCCTCTGTGGGGGAAGGACATGCGCCAAATGGCTAGCCGGCTCAGGCCCACCCGCCACTACATTTGCCCAGTGTGCAGTTAGCGAGATATAGCGTCCCTGCCCGTGCTTACTGGTCCACGTATCAGTGGTTATGTGGACCTTGCCACAGATGGTGTTGCGCAGTGCACACTTGATCTTGTCCCCGACTTGTTTGTGCAGGGAAGGGATGGCTCGTCTGGAAAAGTAGTGGCGGCTGGGAACCACGTACTGTGGGACAGCCACCGCCATCAGGTTTTTGAAACTGTCCGTGTCCACCAGACGGAATGACAGCATTTCAAAGGCCAGGAATTTTGCAATGCTGGCATTTAGGGCCAGGGGGCGCGGGTGGGTAGGGGGGTACTTCCTCTTTCTCTACAGTGTTTGGGAGATGGAGAGCTGTAAGCTTCCATGGGACCATGGTGTGGAAATGCTTGGGGACGGTGGCGGACATGGTGGCGTTGCTGTCATATCGTCTGTTTGCTGGGTGGCAGGTGACACTGTCACAGTAGAGGTGGAGGAAGAGGCCGAGGCAGGAGCAGAAGAGGAAGCAGGAGGAGGCCGAGACCTTTCTTGGATTTTGAGGTAATTATTCCAATGCAGCTTGTGCCTTGAATTTAGATGCCTGATCATGGGGGTTGTGCTCAGGTTGAGAACATTTATGCCCCGGCTCAGGCTATCATTGCACAGCTTGCAAACCACTCGTGTCTTGTCGTCAGCACATTGTCTGAAGAACTGCCACGTGGAGGAACGCCTTTGAGCTGCCTTTGGTGTGATAGGTCCCTGGGTGCTGTGGGTAGTAGCAGGCATACTGTCTAGGGGACGCTCACTCGGCTTTTGCAACCTGCTTCCTCTTTTGCTGTGCTGGTGCCTCTGTGCGACCACCACCTCTTCCTCCAAACTGCACACGTCACTCGCATGACCCTCAGTCCATGTGGGGTCTAGGACCTCATCATCCTCCTCCCCATCATCTTCCACCCACCCTTCACCACTGCCCTCCTTGTCAGTCTGCTCACTGAGGAAAGCTGCAGCAGTTGCCACCTATGTTTCGTCATCATCAGAGACGTGCTGCGCTGGTGTTTCCATGTCCTCATCCTGCAACAGAAGTGGTTGGGCATCGGTGCACTCAATGTTTTCCACTTCTGGGGCAGCGCTATGTGGATGGCCCACAGAAAGCACACCAGGAGAGTCATCAAAAAGCATAAGAGTCTCTTGCATGACTTGGGGCTCAGACTGCTTGGCTAATTTACAAGGGTGAAAGACAGATGGCCATGGGGTTCAGGTGCCAACTCTGAGCTTTCATCAAGGGACTGGGAGGGAGACAATGTGCAGGAACTGGAGGCATTGTCAGCCACCCAATCTACTATCGCCTGTACTTGTTCTGGCCTCACCAATCGTTGAGGGGCATTCGGGCCTACCATATACCGGTGAGGGTTCTGTTGGCTACCTGAGGAAGGTGTTTCCCTTGTGCGTGTAGCTGGCACACATTGACCTCGTCCTCTCCTTCCAACAGGAGGTTCACCAACACCAGCAGCACCATGACCACGTCCCTTATTTGCTCTCCTCATTGTGCCCGCAAATGTACTATGTAGCCCTATGTAAGTATTTATTAATACCAATTAATACCTTCTTTTTTTTTAAAACACCAACGTAGACAGACGTTTTATTTTGGTGCAAGAAATGCACCGCTCACACCAACAGCTGGAACCTCTCCCTTTAGAACTAGGAGATGATTTTTGAACAATAATCTGTCCCTCTAGGCAACAGCTGGAACCTGTCCCTATAGGAGTAGCCGATGATTTTTGAACAATAATCTGTCCCTCTAAGCAACAGCTGCAACTTGTCCCTATAGGAGTAGCCGATGATTTTTGAACGATAATCTGTCACTTACAGCAACAGCTAGAACCTCTCCCTTTAGAACTAGGAGATGATTTTTGAAAAATAATCTGTCCCTCTAAGCAACAGCTGGAACCTGGCCCTACAGGAGTAGCCGATGATTTTTGAACAATAATCTGTCACTTACAGCAACAGCTAGAACCTCTCCCTTTAGAACTAGGGGATGATTTTTGAACAATAATCTGTCCCTCTAAGCAACAGCTGGAACCTGGCCCTATAGGAGTAGCCGATGATTTTTGAACAATAACCTGTCACTTACAGCAACAGCTAGAACCTCTCCCTTTAGAACTAGGAGATGATTTTTGAAAAATAATCTGTCCCTCTAAGCAACAGCTGGAACCTGGCCCTATAGGAGTAGCCGATGATTTTTAGTGTACACATTAAATGTAGTGGAGAAAAATCTGGTTTCCTGCCCTGCCACAAAGAGCTGCATGGTATAGCTGTTTACAGAACTATAGATAGAAATACAAATCCTTTGTCAGTAAACCATTTCCTTATATCTAGAAAAAATTGTTGTGAGGATTGGATTTTCTTTTTAGCTCCATAGACATCATACATAAATCTTCTTTAAAAATCATATAATACTGATTAATCAAATCCATTAGATGTACATTACAACACTGAACACAAATATAAAAGCATTACTCCAAATGGGCTGAGATGTAGTTCCTTTTGTGAAACATATGTCCGTGAATGTACCTCAATGATTTGGAGAGTTTCTAATATAAAGGAACAGTGAGTGAGTACAGCCGACATATCTCAACATGTTTCACTGTGAAAACCGCTTCTTCAGGAGGTTGAGGAGTATGAAATATCTACAATGAAAAAAACATAATAATAATATACAATACAAAAAACAAAACAATACATAATTACATACAGTTTTGAGTTCCCACCTGCTCAAAAGGGGGCTCAAGCCATACCCAGAGACAGAGGACTACCAGCTGAGCCAGAGATTCAAATGGCGAGCAGCAACATTATTACCCCCCCCCCCCAACCCCCCAGGTGTACATTGGAGCAATATTGACCAACAAAACAAAATCTTTGAGAAATGCATCAAGCATGCATGTTGCGCTTGTGTTGTCATTCATTGTTAATGGTACCCCAAACCTTGCATGCAAGAAGAGTTTTCTTGCACAATCTGACACATGCTGAAAAAATGAATGGTTCAAAAAGCACAAACCGGAAGCTCAAAAGGATGCATCACCTTCTTTGCTGCAATAGTCACGTGTAGGGCAGTCCATTAAAATGTACAGGCTGTTCTACACATTAAATGCAAACACGTGCAAAGAATGTGCTAGTGTGAATAGAGGTCTGAAGACAAAAAAAATATATAAATATAGCTGTGCATAGAGTTGGGCTTTAAATGTTATGCTTAACTATATCTGCATTTGTCTTAGGTCTAGCCAAGCTTCCACCGATGGGTGAGATGA
>BLSH010074524.1:53713-64623 GCA_018402905.1 Glandirana rugosa | reverse complement strand
GGTGCGACGTCGTGCTAAACAGGGACCGACACAGGTGACTTGTGTGGACTACTGACTAGACACATAACCGGGTGACGACCATAGTACACTAGCGACACTGGTTAGTGTCGTCTAGTGTACTGTTAACATTTCTTACCTACCGAAGGAAAGTACGTTGAGTAATACGTGTTAACACAGCGATCGACACTGACCAGTGTCACTAGTGTCCCGGTTAGTGTCGGGTAGACATGGTTCACCATTGTGACATAATGAGACCAGTGTCACACAATTTTTTTTTTTTTCGTTTCTTTTTTCATTATTTTTTATAATAATGATCTGCTGTGATTGGTCACAGCGATCACATGATACCAGCAGTGGGCCAATACACAGATCAGTCATCAGGTGTGTTCAGTGGACACAGCCAGGGACAAATCGTGCTGCAGCGTGGCCCGTGGGGCAATCATGAGGTGCATTCCAGGAGGACGTCATATGATGTCCACCCAGAACGACGAATGTCCCGCCCAGCCGTCATTTGACAATAGGCTGGACAGAAAGTGGTTAAAGAAGTAGTCTTTTTGTTAATATATTCTATTCTCCATGGGTCAAAAGCCATGTAGAATATTATCTCATCTTCCTATGTGCTGTCTAAGGTTAGCTGTGAGGTCGGAGAGGGCATTCCTTCTCCTTTCACTGCTGTCCAACAATTCAGCTAGCAAGGAGGTAGCTACTTTTACAAATAGCACTTTTCTCCATCTTCAAACATTTTCCTGTTTTCCTGGAACATTTCAGCTGACACCACCCCCCCCCCCCCCCACATTCCTTGTGCAATGCTTGTCTCCTTACTAGGTACATTGTTGGATGGCTGTGGAGGGAGTTATGGTGCCCTGTCCAACCTCACAGCTGGCCGTAGACAGCACATAGGAAGATGGGGCAAGTACTTAAAAGTATCACAATACATTTTTTTAAAATCATGCTTACCTAGCTGGATGCAGCATTGGCCTGATGATGCATCTGTCCCCCGCCGCCTCTAACACTGAAAACAGAGCGATCTAACACTGCTGATCGCTCGGTTCTCACAGCTCCCTGAGCAGAGAGCTGCTGACTGTCAGTCAGCAGCTTTCTGCTCTGCCCCCCCCCCCCACTCCCTGGAACTCTAGGCTGTGGAGGGGGTGGGAGCGGCCGACTCAGGCTCTCAGCGGCTCGTTGAGAGGCTGAGCCGGGTGCTGGTTCAGGCATGTGGGCAAATTCAGACTTCATTGTCACAATCTTACCTGAGCCTGGACCGGCTCTGTGACATCAGCAGACAGTTCACAGGAGTGCAGAATGAACTGCACTTCTGTGAGCCACAAGAGAAGTACAGCCAAACGAGCTTTGGCTGTACTTCCTCTTAAAGCCTCATACACATGCACAGATTGATGGACATCTGAACGTCCAACTTTTGTTCAAATTGGCCGTTGGTGGTTTTGTCTATTGTTCTGGCGGTAGTCAAGTAATCGGGCAAGAAAGCCGAACATAGTGACGTGTTACGAGTGTATAACGAGGAAGTTCAGGTGAATGTGATTTGTGAATTACGAACACAGGTTTACACGACTGAACTCTCCTGGATTCTGAGCATGCGTGTTTGCACTTCCAACTTTTTGTTGGGCCAACTTCTGTACACACGAGCTAACAATTGGCCAACGCTTTGTTGGCCAACAAAAGTGTTCTAGTCTTGTCAGCCAACTTCTGTTAGCCAACAATTGGAAATTGGCTGTTGGATCGTTTGATTGTGCGTACTAATGGTCGGATTATCGGACAACAGGCTGTTGGACAACTGTTGTTGGCCAATTATTGTACCGTGGGTACGGGCCTTTAATGTACTTTGTCCCCTGAGGAACAAAATACATTAATAAAAACTGAAGTAAGATTTCTTAAGTTTTGGAGTTGTGTATAGGACTGTAAATAGTAAAGTTAAGAGTCGGTATATTACTATTACATTTCAGGTGTGTAAAAACAATTTTTAACACTGAGACTCACACAAAAAACATCTATTTTCAGAAGTTGAAAACTAATGTACCACCCAAAGTATAAACTTGACCTCAAGGCTGGGTTCACACTATCCGACAAAAAAACGGTCCGACTTTGATCCTACTTTGCTGTGCGATTTAGGCTGGGTTCACACTAGTCCGATTCTCGGACCGACAATAGGAGCACAAGTCGCATTACGTCACAAAAACAATGATTCCCTATGAGAGCCATCTTAACTGGTCCGACTTTGAAAAAGGTTCCTGTACTACTTTTGTCAGACTTTGATCCTACTTTAGCCCATTGAAAGGCATTGAAGTCGGATCAAAGTTGGATCATGCGACTTATGCTCTGGGGATCTTGAAGGGGAACTCCACGCCAAATTTAATTAAAAAATTGGCATGGGGTCCCCCTCCAGGAGCATACCAAGCCCTTTCGTCTGGTACGGATTTTAAGGGGAAACCCCACGCCGAAAAAAACGGCGTGAGGTCCCCCCCAAAATCCATACCAGACCCTTATCCGAGCACGCAACCCGGCAGGCCAGGAAAGGAGGTGGGGACGAGCGAGCGCCCCCCCCCCCGACCATACCGGGCCGCGTGCCCTTAACATGGGGGGTATGGGTGCTTTGGGGGCAGGGGGGCTCTGTGCCACCCACCCCAAAACACCTTGTCCCCATGTTGATGAGGACAAGGGCCTCTTCCCGACAACCCTTGCCGGTGGTTGTCGGGGCCTTCGGTCGGGGACTTATCGGAATCTGGAAGCCCCCTTTAACAAGGGGGCCCCCAGATGCCGGCCCCCCACCCTATGTAAATGAGTATGGGGTACATCGTACCCCTACCCATTTACCTGGAAAGAAAGTGTACAAAAAAACACACTACACAGGTTTTTAAAATATTTTATTAAATTAGCTGATTGGTCACTGATTGGTCACTAGGCACAGCTGCACCACATTCTGTGTGCTCCAGTTTTAGTAAATCCCCCCCCATGGGATACTAAAGAGGCGTAGATAGAGTTGCCACCTCATCCCTTTAAACCCAAACACATATGAATTACACAGGATCTGGCTAATTTAATGCAGATAAGGCACCAAGTGAGTTTAATTACCACCTTAATCAGCCACAGAGCCTGTGTAGTTAATATGTGTTCGGGTTTTACCTTCCAAGAACCGCAAGAAGCAGAAAAGTATCTTCGCTCCATTTCCGATGACCAGTTCTCCGCACGGCCTGCCAAGGTTACCCCCATAAACAGGCCCCTTGACCAACACAGTCCCAGGAAGGATTCACCCAAGCACCTGAAACCATCAGGAACCCTCGCTCAGACCCTCGCTGATGAACTTACCCCAGCACTGCAACCTTCGCTCTTATCACTTCACTTGCCTCCGGCAAGCTAAGCCATACTCAAATGACTTCTCCTCGCCTCTCTCCACGAGGCTTCAAAACCCATGTGTCTTAGACAAACCAGGGTATGGTATTTAAACCCGCTGATCTGGCAGACTTTTACTCTTAGACTTGCTTTATTCCGCACGGGCTCGACCACAGGTATTCTCCCTTCAACACCCCTTAATTGGCACACCTTGCTTTCCAGCTAGGACTACCCAGATCCGACACGGGCACCGTCCTAATTTCTTCCCACGGCTTGTGGTGAGGAGCAACTACTGCCTACGAACCTATACGGAAAAAAGCAAAGTTCAACAATGTTCTACTTGGTTATTATTCTGTTAGAAATGTTTTGAGCATTTTGTACCCCCCTTCCTCTCCATCTCCTTTCCTACCACATGCTCACCAACTCACCTGCCTGCTCACATCCAGCGTTGATCTCTAGCCTCCCAGTCTCTTATCAGATTACTTTAGACTTTCCTCCCAGATCCCCATATCGGGCACCCGCTCTTCATCTTCACATCTAGCCCACATCAATCTCCTCACGCCACTCATATGAGGTGTATTTCTTGGAATGTAAAGGGTCTCAGATCCGCAAGCGGATGAAAATCCTAAAACACCTCAAAAGACTAAAAACAGATATAGCTCTCCTACAGGAGACCCACCTGACACAACCAGATTTTCACTGTCTAATAAAAATGAATTTGATGATCCATATTCGTCTGTTCAACAAGGATCTCAGGATCTCGAACGTTTATGCTCCTAACAATCCCGGGACTTCCTTCTTCACGGACCTGACTTCTAACCTAACGAAAGAACCCCATATCCCCCATGTAGTAGGTGGAGACTTTAATTCTACTTTACATGTAACAGATGACAGATCCCGTCCCCTGAAAGCACATTGCAATTCCCACGAACTGCAACCCTCACTCTTAGCATCCACCATGGACTCCCTGCACATGACTGATCCCTGGAGACTTCTACATCCCTTGGACAAAGAATTTACCTTCTACTCCAATCCCCACAACGTTTTCACAAGGATAGATTACTTCTTGCATGAATCCCTGTCACAGCCAAATCTCAATATTTGGCGCTTCCCGCAATACTTATACAACAACTCAGACTTTCAGCAATATATGCACACAGCTTGGACAGAATACTCTGTAGCCAATTCCTCACACTTAGACAACCCAAATCTATTCTGGGACGAGGGAAAGGCCTTCATCGGAGGTAAAATAATTTCTTATGCAGCTACCCAAGTCTGACTTTAATTCTTGGGCGGAATCACTAGAAATGCATAAAAGGTCCCAACTTGAAGCCCAGTTCTACAGATATGGCAACAAATCTGGCAAATTATTGGCCAGATTGGCCAGAGGCCCTCCCTCCCCTACACACATCACTGCCCTTAGAGACCCACATGGTGTCCGTAAGAAAACACCCCAGGACGTAAACCAAGTCATGATGAGCTTCTACAAAAGCTTATATGCTCTTGACTCAAGAGACGATGCACTAGCTCAGCATTTCCTCAACAAAATACACCTCCCCTCAATTTCTCCGTCAGACCTTGAACAACTTAATGCCCCCATCTCCAGCCCCGAGATTTTATCCGTCATTAAACACCTAGCTCCTAATAAAGCCCCAGGCCCTGATGGGTTCACGGGAGAGTTCTACAAAATCCACAACATTGGTACCCACTCTCACAGAGGTCTATACTGGCATCTGAAGGGGAGGCACGTACCTTCCCTCTGGAAACCAAGCGCTTCTAAAACTATTGTCCAAAAAAGGGAAAGATCCCCTAGAGCCCATGTCATACCGACCCATCACACTTCTAAATTTAAACGTAAAGATTTTGTCCAAAATAATAGCTACCAGACTGGCCTCTATCCTCCCTTCCTTGATACACCCAGCACAATCTGGTTTTGTCAAGGGCAGAACAGCTGCCTCGAACATTCGTAAGGTCCTCATGATATTAAACCACGCAGACAAACACAGAGGGGGGGACTTTGCCATCATCACCCTGGACGCGGAGAAAGCTTTTGACAATGTGAGTTTTCAGTGTCTTTCTTGGGTCTTGGGACGGATGGGTTTTTCAGGCCCATTTGTCCATTTGATCCAGGCCATGTACTCGGCTCCCGCGGCCAGGTTAGTGGTGGCGGGTCTTCTCTCAGAAGAGTTCAAATACTTCAAAGGTACCAGACAGGGGTGCCCCTTGTCTCCCCTCTTATTTAATTTAGCGATCGAACCATTGTCCAGATATCTTAACACTATGGCCTCACTTCATGGAATCAAAATCGGGGACCACGAATTGCACTCGGCATTCTATGCCGATGATGTACTCATATTCTCAGCAGACCCCTTGAAAGACATGCCCACTATCACGCAAATCTTCAATGACTTCAAACTCTTCTCCGGGCTGCGCATCAACTACAGTAAAAGTGAAGTACTCCCCATAGGTCCTAGCTCCCATAGACACTGGGCGTCACAGTCTCTATTTCCATTAGCCAAATCTCACATCACCTATTTAGGCATCAAAATCGGTAACACTTCCTCCTCTCTATACTCTCTAAACTTTCCTCCTTTATTTGCCAAGATTTCTCAAGAATTGGAGAACTGGATGAACCTGCCTCTATCGTTACTGGGGAGATGTCATCTTATTAAAATGGTCAGTTTCACGCACCTATTGTATCCCCTGCAAACAATCCCGCTGTTGCTTAAGCATAAAGATGTTCAAAATCTAAATAAACTGATAACTAAATTTATCTGGCAGCGAAAGAGACCCCGCATTGCATTGTCCAAGCTACATTTCCCCAGGGGCGAGGGAGGCATCTGGCTACCAAATGTTAGACTGTATAACTTAGCATGCTTGCTACGCATTGGGTTGGACTGGTCCAATGGTGCATCCAGATATGCCAATTTTGAACTATAAGAGGCAATTTCCAGTCCCTATTCCTTAAGGGCCCTCCTTCACGCACCCTGGAAGTCACTAACTCCCGATCTCCAACATAACCCGCTCACAAACTGCTTAACCATCCTATCCATATCTCGAAGCGTCTCCCGATTCAAGGGAACCCAAATTTCCCTCCAGGCACCCTCCACTAAGCTTTCATCAAATGGCAGTAAAGAGGCCTCTTCAACTTCTCATAACTCTGCGACCCAGACACTGGCCAACTGAAGCCTTTTTCCACTATAGCGAGAGAATTCTCCTTGCCACAAAACCATATTTTTAACTATTGGCACACATCATATACCCACGTTGTGCAAGGACAGCTCCAAGAGATTCCAGTCCTCTCTCTTGGACGCTCTCCTGGACTCAGACTCCTACAATATCTCGACCATTTACAAACCTTTTCTTGCCAGGGTTACTCCCCCTTTCTCCTCTTCGTCAGCCAAAAACTGGGGAAAAGACTTTCAAGATCCCAATTCTTTGGACAAAATCCTACAGGGCTACCGCAAAACACTAAAACGAATACCCTGCGAGCAATGGAGGGAGACACAATTGAAAATAATACACCGGGCCTACATCCTGTTTCTCTGGGACAAACAATCTGCTACATCTATGTACTGCCCCCATTGCAAACAACCTAGACTGTCTTTGACCCACCACTTCTGGTCATGTTCCTTTATTTCCACTTTTCTTTTCTGGGATAAAACTATTGAATTCGTTTGCAATATCACTCTACTACAAATCCCAAAGGATCCATTTCTCCTAATCTTTGGTTACTGGGATAAGCAGTTATCGACCTGGTCATCTGCGCCAACCCCCACACACAAAGACTGGATCCTTCTGTGCCTTTTCACAGCAAGGAGAACTATCCTTAAGAACTGTACATCTACCTCCAGTCTGACCACGTCTCAGGTGCAACAAGAACTGATACTCCAACTACACAAGGAAAGGATTACAACAGACTTTAACCTCCCATCTATTGCACACAGTTTCAACAATCAATGAAAAGCCTTTGCGGATTACATCTGGTCCCTGTCCACCACAAACTATGCCTCCAACACATTCCTGTACTCCAGTGATCCGTGAACATCTCTGGGTTGCAAATTTGGTCATAATTCTGTGCAGGCCCCCTTTTTTCCCCTTCCCCCTCCCCTTGTTGTTTATGTATTTTCCTTGTCTTCCTCCTTATCTTCTCGTCCCCCCTCTCCCCCCCCCCCTGCCCCCCCTCTCTATTTTCGACAGGATAGTTACCCAGTTCTCCAAACTTTGCATAAGTGATGCAATAACATTCCTAATGTGTTTATTCTTGGCATATGTTCAGCCTTTTTTTTTTACGCTATTATTTTGTAACCAGGACGGCAAGGAGTTCATGGAAGTTTATCAAACTATTAACTTGAGATACATCGATTTATCATGTACTGTCTAAACTCTCTATAAAATCATATTAAAAAAATAAAAAAAGATGGACTTGTTTCATCAAATATAGCTGTTCTGTGAAGCCCTTGTTTTTTAGAGAACCTTAGTGCACAAACAGCATCATGAAGGTCAAAGAACACACCAGACAGGTCAGGGATAAAGTTGTGGAGAAGTTTAAAGCAGAGTTAGGTTAAAAAAATATTCCAAGCGTTAAACATCTCAGGGAGCACTGCTCAATCCATCATCCGAAATGGAAAGAGTATGGCACAACTGCAAACCTACCAAGACATGGCCATCCACCTAAACTGACAGGCCGGGCAAGGAGAGCATTAATCAGATAAGCAGCCAAGAGGCCCATGGCAACTCTGGACGAGCTGCAGAGATTCACACCTCAGGTGGGAGAAGCTGTCCACAGAACAACTGATAGCTGTGCACTCCACAAATCTGGCCTTTATGGAAGAGTGACAAGAAGAAAGCCATTGGTGAAAGAAAGCCATAAGAAGTCTCATTTGCAGTTTGCAAGAAGCCATGTGGGGGACACAGCAAACAAGTGGAAAAGGGTGCTCTGGTTGAATGAGACCAAAATTTTACTTTTCGGCCTCTAAAAGCAAAAGGATATGTGTGGCGGAAAACTACACTGCACATCACCCTAAACACACCATCCTAACCCTGAAACATGGTGGTGGCAGCATCATGTTGTGGGGATGTTTTTCTTCTGCAGGGACAGGGAAGCTGGTCTGAGTTGATGGGAAGATGGATGGAGCCAAATACAGGGCAATCTTAGAATAAAACCTTTTAGAGTCTGTAAAAGACTTGAGACTGGGGCAGAGGTTCACCGTCCAGCAGGACAATGACCCTAAACATACAGCCAGCGCTTCAATGGAATGGTTTTGATCAAATCATATTCATGTGTTAAAATGTCCCAGTCTAATCCAATTGAGAATTTGTGTCAAGACCTGAAAATTGCTGTTCAGACGCTCTCCATCCAACCTGACAGAGCTTGAGCTATTTTGCAAAGAAGAATGGGCAAAAATGTCACTCTCTAGATGTGCAAAGCTGGTAGAGACATCCCTAAAAAGACTTGCAGCTGTAATTGCAGCAAAAGGTGGTTCTACAAAGTATTGACTCGGGGGGCTGAATACAAATGCACACCACACTTTTCAGATATTTATTTGTAAAACCTTTTGAAAACCATTTAGCATTTTCCTTCCACTTCACAATTATGTGCCACTATGTGTTGGTCTATCACATAAAATCCCAATAAAATAAATGTATGCTTTTGGTTGTCACATGACAAAATGTGGAAAATTTCAAGGGGTATGAATACTTTTTCAAGGCACTGTAGAATGCATTAAAATGAAAAAAAAAACCTTCTGGCTTTACAAACTCTTTAAGCTGGTTGATTACTGGGGTTCTCGTGTCCCTCTGCTCCCCTCTCCTCTCACCCTCTCCTCTCCTTCTCACCCTTGCCCCCCCCCCCCCCCATCCCCAGAATAGGGGTTCCATCCAGATGATTGGACCCTGGATTTCCAGACTGACAGATTTCAGAACATTTATTTGTTGCTTCCCCACTTTCTGGGCCTGCCTCCACAGGGCTTGGTGCAAGTTCCATGAATATTCAGGATGCAACCCCTGTCCATTTACCCACTATGTTCTGGAAACCTCCAGTGAGTTCTAGAATGCAGGGGAAGTAACAGAGCCACAGCCTGTGAAGCACTGCACAGCTTCCTAACCAATTAACCCCTGCTCCTCTGCCTACAGAGGCGCTATCTAAATTTATCTCGCCTAGCAACTAAGAGGGTGATCTAAATTATTATTTTTCTTTTCCTTGCTATTTCTTAATCTGTCAAAACCAGATTACGGTTAATGTAATAGAACAAGCCTCACCTTAGAGCACTACAGTTCAGTACAGGTCAAGAAGCAGGGTTCACTGTAAATTTAACCATAATCTTCATGCACAGATACATTTCTGATAATATCTCACCTAGTCTGTGTATTTTAGACTTTAGTCAGCGGTGATAGGTGAACACTTTTTCTTAGAGCACGTCTGCAAATGATGATCATGCATCAAAATGCATTGGATTCTAAACTTTAAATTCCTGTTTATTTTATTTTTGTTGTCTCATGATCACTCTTTGGTTATCTGATTGCATTGTAAACCAGTATCACATCTATTTTACTATTATGTTTTTAATTGGATGATATATATTTACAACATCAACATATTTATCTTTTAGAAAGTAAATCGTAATTTATAGGATTAATTGTCAATATAATAGATAGGTCAGCTATTCATATAGTTATGTGATGGCATACATCGCAATAGCTAACTAATCGCAATTAGGACAATATTTTCATTATTAGAGATTTGGATGCATCTGAATTTCCGAATCACAATAGTAACAAATCCAAAATAAATTAAAATTTGAAAATGAATTTGAAATGGAAACATATTGAAATAAATACAGTAAGGTATAAACGTGAAATAGGATGATGATGATTCCTATTTATGCTGCTTAATAGAATAAAACAAAACCAAAAATAAAATAATAGAGAATAAAGTATCTTGAGCCATCCCTTTAACCGCTTGCTGACCGTCGATTGGCAATTGACGGCGACAAGCTGGCTCTCCTGCGCAAATCGCCGTCCTACGATGGCGGCCGCGGGATCGAGCCTAGTGAGCGTGCGCGCGCCGCCAGAGGCGCGCCCGCGCGCTCACTGTGTTCGGGGAGGGCCAGGGAGCGGGTGCGGCGGAGTCGATCTCCGCCGGCCACCCGCAATGCCCCCCCCCGGAGCGAAGGAACCGAGGTCCGTGTATGTAAACACGGACCTCCGTTCTGTGTGAGGGGGAAGGGCTGTGATCACAGCCTTCCTGTATACGAAGGCTGTGACCACTTCCCTTCCCCAGCTAGGGCAGTCCCCCCACAGTTAGAACACGCCCAGGGAACATAGTTAACCCTTAGAGCGCCCCCTGAAGGTTAACCCCTTCACTGCCAATGACATTTACACAGTAATCAGTGCATTTTTATAGCACTGATCGCTGTATAAATGCCAATGGTCCCAAAAAAGTGTCAAAATGGTCCGACATGTCCGCTGAAATATCGCAGTACCGCTAAAAATCGCAGATCGCCGCCATTACTAGTAAAAAACCTGGTAAAACTGTGAAAAAACCCTGGTAACCGTAAATATGT
>BLSH010074524.1:17198-29363 GCA_018402905.1 Glandirana rugosa | reverse complement strand
TTTCTTGTGACTCACCCTACAGTTTAGAACTAACTACCTACTAGGCGGAGGGTATTGTCGCACTCCTGTGTCCGACATAACCTTTAGAGGAGGATGGACTTGTGAGTCGTGAGTCCGTCTGGGATGTCCAATAGTCCAATGCCACCATATGTCTAATCGGTTTTTCCATATATCACCATCACATTTTTCATAAATATTCGACACCCGCGACACCCCCACCCACCTTCTTGGTAAAAGTATAATGACCCAAATCATTATGAAATTTCACCAACACTTGAGAGGCGGGGGTGGGGGGGGGGGTGGGGGTATGATGTATCAATCAGTCCAACTTTTTTCTGTGTTCAGGTAGGTCTTTTGCCTTCCTCTGGATCAACTGTGGGTGAAGGATTGTATATGGGATTATTTGGTTGTATGTGTGTGTGTGTATGTATATATGTATGTGTATATGTGTATGTATATATATGTATATACATTTTTTTTTTTTTGGTTGAACTGGATGGACTTGTGTCTTTTTTCAACCTGACTGGCGGAGAGTTCACAACCACTTTAAAGTATTACTAAACCCAGTAATATGAAAATGGTTCTTCCACCCACCCCCACAGCGCCCACAGCTTATAAATACTTTTTACACTACCACTATATACCTTTTTGGCTAATCTGTATACCACCGTAACCTGATAACCTGTAGGGTCTGCCTGAGTGCTGAGTGTTCAGGTAGGAGGAGATTTCCAATACAGCCTGTGTCCTCACGCTGTTATGGGAGGCGGATCATCCATCAATCAAGATTTGACATCCCACTCAGTGTTCTTTTTAGTTACTGGGCGTAGATGAGGAGAAGGGAGGGAATGGGCTGTTATTCAGAATCTGTATACACACGGACATGTGCGATGTCAATATTATGTGACCTGAAAAGTTCAGCTCAGCTCAACAAGGAAATGTTCTCTCCAACAACAGAGACCAAACTGAGCAAGTTCCACAGTGATTATAAAAAGCATGCTATTCTGCATATACAGTACAGACAGATTTTACTGTTGTGGGTTTAGTAACACTTTTTAAGGCACACAAATGCAATAAATTAACCAATTTTTTTTTGTGAAGTATAAAAGATGAGAGGTTGCACATAGTAAATGGATACCAAACATGTAAAATCTTAAAATAGTGTGCACCCATGAAAAGGTGAAAAATTCACTACCCTATATTTTCCCTGGCGATGCTTTAAAAGCCCCTATAGGTCAACCATTGACCATGAATAATGGGCCTAGAATTATTGCTTTCATTCTGGCATGCATGACAATATGTATCATGTGTAGCGTATTCAACGATGTTGTGCATAGGTGCCCCTGGCATGTGCATTTACATTGCTACATGTGTGTGGGGGTGGTTTGTAAGTGCTTGATTGGAACTTTAATTTTATTTACTTTTTTTTAATTTTTCATGACATAGGGACAAAAAGTCCCCAGCTGATTATTTGGTGACAGGTTCTCTTTACCGATTACACCAGGTGTCTAAGGAAAAAACCCTGATGTCTCACCTGTCCTCCAATTAATCTAATGTAATGCAGATCACCAGTGGTGTATTTAGGTTTTGTGCTGCCCTAGGCCTGACTAAACTCATGCACCCCCTCATTTAAATATGAACCACCCCTTCCTGACAATGCCACACCCCTTCCTGTTTAAGACCCACCCTGAAATTTTCCAGTGGGGACCCTAGTTCTGAGGGCCTTGGGGGTGGGGTGGGGGGACAATGAATCCCTTAAGAGATTTAAGAGATTTCCTCTCACTGTTTGGCTATTGGCAGCACAACAACTCATTGGTTGGGGCCCGCCGCTTGGGTCCCTTGGGATGCCCAGGTCCCCTACATATGTAACGGCTGTCCCCCTCTGATGGCGGCCCTGCCAGTATTATCATACCGGCAGCAAGTGCAGGCGCTTTATGGTGGTGCCAGACCAGTTTGTCTCCCAGCCCAGTCCGCCCCTTAAGACTGGCACTACACTAAAAGTGTAGTGCAAACCGGCGGGGACTCTATTCGTGCTGCCCCCCTGCAAAGTGCCACCCTAGGCCTGGGCCTTGTTGGCCTAGGCCCAGATATAGCGTTGCAGATCACACTGCATTCGATTTTTCCCCAGCCTGACAAGGGGACCCAGCAGTGATGTTTTGCATGTCGGTTCTGGGTCAGAGAGCCGAAGGAGAGGAGAGTGGATGGATGTTCGCTTCGCTAGATCCAGGTTTGATGGGCACAAGAAGGCTAGGAAGCCTGGCAGGGGCGTGGGTGGGTGGGGTGACAGGTGACAGTCGGCTTGTTAGACCTACACACACTCCCGATAGCTGAAACCACTGGAAGTACAACCCCCCACTGCTACTGACATAATTGGTGGCGGTGAGGAGGTTAAATTGAATGTCAAGGCAAAACTAAAAAAAAAATAATTATACAGTACATTTATTCTTTCACAACGATTTTATGGAAAATTGGTATGCATAGCAACACAACATCAATCTGAGAACCTCCCATAAAAGGACAAAGACAGTAGTGTAAGGTCGAAGCAAAAAAGGCTCTCCATTACAAACATGTGTTCAGGAAATAAATCAACTAATGCTCCATGTTGTGTAACAAAAAAAGAAGGTATGGCAGTAGAACTAGAAGTTGTTATTTATAGGGTTACTTTAACATGGAAATAATCATAACAGAACTTGTATGCATACATTAGTGAAAAATTTGTGCTTAAACTAAAATATTGAAAATAAAGTGACCTGGGCGGAGTCCAGGCAGGGACATTATTGCACATAGCCGCAGACAGGAGCGGCGTGCACCATTTGTGCTCTGTATATTAACCACTTCAGCCCCGGAAGAGTTTCCCCCTTGATGACCAGGCAATTTTTTGCAATTCGGGACTACATCTCTTTAACTGACAATTGCGCGGTCATACAATGCTGTACCCAAACAAAATTGACGTCCTTTTTTCCCCACAAATAGAGCTTTCTTTTTGTGGTATTTGATTACCTCTGCGTCACTTCTGATCACCGCTATAAACAAAAGAAGAGCGATAATTTTGAAAAAAAAAAACAATATTTTTTACTTTTGCTATAATACATATCCAAAAAAAAATATAAAAAAACAAATTTAGTCATCAGTTTTGGCCGATATATATACTTACTCATATTTTTGTGGTAAAAAAAAAAAATCACAATTGGCGTATATTGACTGGTTTGCGCAAAAGTTGTCGCGTTATACAAACCATGAGAATTCATTCATGGTGTTTTACTTTTCTTCTGACTTTTTCCTGTGTAGTATGTAATCGCGGGCTGGCAGCGGATATAGAGCCCGCCCGACCCGTGGCCACACTGAGAAGGGCGCACGAGAGCGCACCGGCGGTGGCGCGTGCTCGCCCCCTAGCCACGCCTGAGCGAATCACCGTTTATGAACAGCAATTCGTGTTCCGATGCCACTCTGCAGCAGTAAATGTACACTATCCATGATTTAATACATTTGTAAGGGACTTATGCACTATGGAGATTTTTTTCTTTCATGTGGTATACCGTTTGCAGCTTGCTGTGTGGACACCTTGGCTGATACCAGAGTCATTGTTTTGGAGGTCTGAATTCCTGTGGCAAAGTTTATCTTCGCTGGAGGCCAGTGTTGGTGAATTGCCGTTGTCAGAGGGATAAAACAAGTATGTTTGGGCCTCGATGGTGGGGGCAGACCATCTGGTAAGAGAACGGTTTTCTCACTAGTGCAGTGAAGGCTCATTGAAGTAGAGAGGTAATGGTTGATCAGCACTGATATTTGGATTTGGATCTTTTTAACCACTTGGTGACCATCTGCCGTCATACGGCAGCAGGTCGGCTCTCCTGTGTGAATCGCCATAGCTGTACAGCGGCTTGCGCAGGTGCCGTTGTGTTTCCGGTGGTGCACGCTCATTGTCCGCCGGTGACCCAGAAGCACTTAGTACAGAAGCAGAATGGGGATCTGTCTATGTAAACAAGGTGGATCCCTGTTCTCACAGGGGACGTGTCAGAGATCTACTGTTGCCAGTCATCAGGAACAATGATCTTTGCCATGTCCCTGCCAGTCCACCCCCCCCCTACAGTTAGAACACACCTAGGGAACACAGTTAACCCCTTCCCTGCCAGTGCCATTTTTACATTGATCACTGCATTTTTATAGCCCTGCAGTAATGTCACTCTTCCCCAAGAAGTGTCATTTGGAGTCAGATTTGTCTGCCGCAAAATCGCTGATCGCCGCCATTACCAATAAAAACAATAAAAAAATAAGTCCCTAAATCTATCCCATAGCTTGTAGATGCAATAACTTTTGAGCAAACATACATATATATATATATTATAATTTTTTTTTTATATGTACTATAGCAAAAAGTAAAGGGGGTGTGTTTTTTTTTTCCAAAATTGTCGCTCTTTGTTTATAGCGCAAAAAATAAAAACCACAGAGGTGATCAAATACCACCAAAAGAAAGCTCTATTTGTGGGGAAAAAAAGGATGTAAATTTAGTTTGGGTACAATGTCGCACGACCACACAATTGTAAGTTAAAGCGACGCAGTGCCGTATCGCAAAAAATTACCTGGTCAGGAAGTGGGTAAATTGTTCCGGGGCTGAAATGGTTCAATTTGAAATCTTTGGTTAATTGCACAAGTCACTTTTATGGTGATTGAAGTGAAAGTAGCGGTGAAAGGGTTGCATAAAATCCTCTATAGATGTGAAAGGTAAACATTTAGTAATCAGTTTTGCATTTTATGTGATATATTTTGCACAATATATGGGATGGAGTTGTGTTTGTTATTATTGCATTTATATACAAAGTTTTTTTGAAACATTAAGTAGCTGTGAACAGGTTGGAGGAGACATGTTTCACTCAGTGCCATCGTAATAGCATCATGTGCCCTTGGGCAAAGTAATGCCAGACTGGGAATAAAAACCAGCTTTGGAAATCATTTTGTACCAGCCCCATAGCATTTTTATACCAGCCCAAGAGAATAACGTCATTATTTTTTGTTCACAAAAGGGAAAACCAAGCATGGTAAAACACATTTGAAGAGTGTATTATAAAATGGCTGTTTGCAGTAAAAATATCAATATTTAAGCTATAAACATGTAGTTCGTGCTATTAGCAATGTGTTTAAAGCGTTTGTTAACCCAAAAAAAAAAAATGCAGCATGGTGCTTTTGCTTTTTAAATTATCCCTCTGTATCCTCTAAAATACCTGTGTGATAATGCCAGGTCATGACTCCCCCTGTGTACTGACTCCCCTTATTAGCTGATCTTGAGAGCCAGGTGAACCGTGCAGTCTGTCACTAGCAGCTCTCCTATGCCTGTCTTCAGTTCCCCCTCCTCTCCCTGTCAGTACATAGAGTCTCTTTTCTGCTCTCATAATTAACTTTAAAAGCTCCTATGCCCTCTGTAGAACAAGAAATTCCCCTGTGTCAGTGTTATATCAGAAATACTCTTATCTGTATAGATACCACATCTCATCTCTCTCTGTCTCTCTCCTCCCCCCTCAGAGACTGCAGACATGGTAAAAGACAAGAGATGGTCGGAGGCTGCGGAGGGGACAGGAGAGGTCAGGCTGCGGAGGGGACAGGTCCGGTCTTACCCAACCACCTTGTGATAACAGGCGCATGGCACCCATGGATAACTTACTAATCACAACTGCTTTACTTTTAAAAATGGCGCCGTACGGCACCATCATATTACTGCATATGTGCCCGCCTTCCCGAAAATAGGCGAGTGTGTACGGGCTTTCCTGAGCCCGTTCCGAAGCTAGCCGGGCTCAGGAAAGCCCTTACACACGCTCCGCTAATTTCAGGAAAGTGGGCGCATGCGCAGTAACATGATGATGCTGCCCGGCACCATCATATTACTGCACATGCGTCCGCCTTCATGAAAATAGCTGAGCATGTAGGGGCTTTCCCAAGCTCGTTCCGAAGCTAGCCGGGCTCAGGAAAGCCCGTACACATGCTCGGCTATTTTAGGGAAGGCGGGCACATGTGCAGTAATATGATGGTGCCAGACGTGCCATTTTTAAAAATAAAGCAGTGATGATCAGTGCCTGGCCCCGCAAAGCTTCCCCAGGGCAGCTAGGTGGCCGCTTCACTGGTAAAATTCCTGGTATCCCGGTGGGCCAGTCTGGCCCTGCCTGGGGCCCCTACTAGGGAGACGGTTTCCGGCGGCGTGCTACACACGCCACTGCAAATAGTGGGTGTGGCTAAATTATGCTATGTTTTTGGGTGTGGCTTTTTAGTCTGATTAGAAACAAAAGATAAACACAACTAGGGAATTATACCAAATTTAATCCACCCCCTGTAAATACTGTCCCACTCTCTCTACACATTGTTCCCACTCCTTTTTTACACCATCCCCATCTCTGTACGCATTGCCTCCTGTCATAAATGCCTCTCTCAGAGGCGTGTGTGTTTAATATAAATATATAATATGACCTTATGCGAGGTGCGATGGTGGACGGGCGTTATTTGTCCCCTCACATGCGTTCACTTGGAGTGGACTGGTGAGAGTCCAAGCCGGGTTTTGCCAGCCACCGTGGCAGAGCTGTCTCTGGCCCGGAGTTTCTGGTTCACTCAAATCCCTCTCCAGCTGCATATAACGACCAGGAAGTGTCTCGCTGTGCCTAAATTGTGTAATTGTGTAGTGAACCCTGCCAGGGGGTCACACACACCCGCTGCCAAGCTAACCCCCTTACAATATATATATATATATATATATATATATATTATACAGTATCTCACAAAAGTGAGTACACCCCTAAGTGAAAATGTCCAATATGGGCCCAATTAGCCACTTTCCCTCCCCATGTGTCATGTGACTCGTTAGTGTTACAAGATCTCAGGTGTGAATGGGGAGCAGGTGTGTTAAATTTGGTGTTATCGCTCTAACTCTCATACTGGAAGTTCAACATGGCACCTCATGGCAAAGAACTCTCTGAGGATCTGAAAAAAAGAATTGTGGCTCTACATAAAGATGGCCTAGGTTATAAGAAGATTGCCAAGACCCTGAAACTGAGCTGCAGCATGGTGGTCAAGGCAATGCAGCAGTTTAACAGGACAGGTTCCACTCAGAACAGGCCTCGCCATGGTCGACCGAAATAAATTGAGTGCACGTGCTAAGCGTCATATTCAGAGGATGTCTTTGGGAAATAGACATATGAGTGCTGCCAGCATTGCTGCAGAGGTTGAAGGGGTGGGGGATCAGCCTTGTCAGTGCCCAGACCATACGCTGCACACTGCATCAAATTGGTCAAATTTTCTAAAGATGATGCACAAGAAAGCCCGCAAACAGTTTGCTGAAGAATAGTAGACTAAGGGCATGGATTACTGGAACCATGTCCTGTGGTCTGATGAGACCAAGATAAACCTTATTTGGTTCAGATGGTGTCAAGCATGTGCAACCAGATGAGGAGTACAGACAAGTGTGTCTTGCCTACAGTCAAGCATGGTGGTGGGAATGTCATGGTCTGGGGCTGCATGAGTGCTACCAACACTGGGGAGCTACAGTTCATTGAGGAAACCATGAATGCCAACATGTACTGTGACATACTGAAGCAGAGCATGATCTCCTCCCTTCGGAGACTGGGTCACAGGGCAGTGCCTTGCTAAAGAAGCTGAGGGTAAAGGTGATGGACTGGCCAAGCATGTCTCCAGACCTAAACCCTATTGAGCATCTGTGGGGCATCCTCAAATGGAAGGGGGAGGAGCGCAAGGTCTCTAACATCTACCAGCTCCATTATGTCATAATGGAGGAGTGGTAGAGGACTCCAGTGGCAACTTGTGAAGCTCTGGTGAACTCCATGCCCAAGAGGGTTAAGGTAGTGCTGGAAAATAATGGTGGCCACACAAAATATTGACACTTCGGACCTAATTTGGACATTTTCTTTTAGGGGTGTACTCACTTTTGTCGCCAGAGGTTTAGACATTAATGGCTGTGTATTGAGTTATATTGAGGGGACAGCAAATTTACACTGTTATACAAGCTATACACTCACAACTTTACATTGTAGCAAAGTAATTTCTTCAGTGTTGTCAAATGAAAACATATAATATATTTACAAAAATGTGAGGGGTATACTCCCTTTTATGAGATACTGTGTGTGTGTGTCTATATATATATATATATATATATATATATATATATATATATATATAAATCTGGGCAGGAGGGCGCAGCCGCGCAGTACAGGGTTCGCTGCTGGCAGGAGAGAGGAAAGGGGTCACAGCTCTTTCTCCCATCCCTGCACTGTACACAGCCTGAGCACAGGCACTAAGATCTCCTCCACACACAGCACACACTGGAGCTGAAATCAAATTCCCTTGCACACAGCCACGATCTGCGCAATGTATAGCTGGCCACTGTGTTGCAGCTTTGACCTGTGAAAGTCCATGGTTGGAATGGCAGCTCAGCTGCAGTAGCTGGCTCTACACTGTGCACATCGTAGCTGTGTGTAAGGGAATGGAATGAGGAGGAGGAGCGATTAGTGCCGTGCTCAAGCTGTGTACCATGCAGAGATGGAAGACTTCCAGCGCAACATCAGGAGAGATTGAGGGCTTTGGGGAGTTCACCCCAGCAGCCCCCTAGATCTGGCCATGATGTTACCTCTGCTGCTTTCATGGACGAGATGTGTAATGCTCTGATCCCTGCTGCCCTCCTCTTCTATTCATCTCATGTGATCGGAGAAGTACACATCCCGCCCACACAAGCAGCAGCAGTAGTAAAGTGCCAGAGGAGCAAGCGAGACTGCGGGAGGGGAGAGCAACTGCAGGGGCCCCTGAGCAGTGTGCATGTTGGACCATGCGTTAAGATGACCCTGGCTTCACTCACAAATGTGTATATACAATTTAGTATATGATTTAGTGTGTTAAATTTTATTTACATATTGCATATTACATTTTATTAACATATTTGGTCAAATATTGGTGGAGTTAGCGCATCTACATATTTAATCTATTAAAAATCATAACAGAACAAAAGCTGAAGACCTGGACTCCTAACGTTGCAAGGTAGTAATGGAATTCAAGACAGAATAGCTCAAGGGGAAGGGTCCTCAGATTGAGAGACAGAGGTGGGGTCCTTTTCGCCTCCCCTGGGACTGAAATATGATAGAGTACCCATGATGGCTTAATATTTTTCTAAGAAAATTAAGAAAACCCAACTCAAGGTATAGAGAGCTAATATAGGATTTATATTTATGGGGAATATCCAATCAAATGGGAATATTCTGCAGATTCCTAATAATGCAGTCAATAGGCCCATGTGCGTGTGTGAATTTTAAGGGGATATCTTGAGCTATGCTGTTGAGCTCTTCCAACTTTGCGATTTTACAAACACGTTGCCTCTGATTGTCAGGGAATGAGTAGAGACTCACGGCAAACTTCACCAAGTGCATAGCTAATGATCTAAAGTATAGTGTTTTAGAAAGGGATGAATGGTACAGTAAAAACTGAGCTGGATTACAATTTAAGGTGCAGAGGAAGGTGCATGCGCAGAGTCATCCAAGATGGCCGCTTAGTCTTGGAGTTCCGCACTGTTCTGAACCTGACTGAACCCTGCCACAACCGTCAGAGCCCATGATCCGGGCACACTCTTGCCCCGATCCCTCCGGGAACATCCCGGGAATCGCCCAATGTCAGCGGGCACTGTCCAGAGGGACTTCTCCTGCCAACTGGACGCCGCCCTGCAGCAGCTGCATTCTAAAATGGTGGCCGCAACCCCACGAGGCCTGGACACAGAATGTGAGGATTCCATAGTGGACCAGGACACAGAGCAGGCTCAGCCAACCACCCCAACAGCTTTACAGGGGATAGAAAGAGTGAGTACTCCACAACAGGCTGTGTATTCCCCAGCATCCACTGAATCTCTAATCGAGAGGACATTAAGCAATGTCAACCTCACACCTATGAGGGACTCCCTGGCGAGCCCAGAGACTGTGGGGATGGGTAACCTTAACAGCCCCACTATTTCCACTGATTTCCCCTCTATGATACAAGCCTTCTCCAAATTGCTATCCAGGGGCTTAGCCCAGACTGCAGCACTGATCACTTCATCAATTCATGCAGATCTCCAACAAATTGGAGTGAGATTGGACATAATGGAAAAGAAAACTGATCAATCAATTGTCAGAATAAACCAAAACTCAGCTAGAATAGAGGAACTTCAGGATCACCTGGACAGTGCCATGGCCAAAATTGATGACCTGCAAAACAGAACCAGGCACTATAATTTTAGAATCCGAGGTCTTCCTGAGTCCATTAAAGAGGTATATCCTGTGGTCCGCTCCTTTATCAAAGAGTTAATACCTGACCTCCCAGAACACCAACTGGAGCTGGACAGGGCCCATAGGGCACTACAACCACCCCGCATAGATGGCCTACCATCGGACATTATAGTAAAATCCCATTATTATGCGGTTAAAGAGGAGGTAATGAAAAGATCCCGCAACGCAGACAATCTTAAAATTCAGGGCAAACTAATACAAATATTTGCCGACATATCGCCATATACAGTACAAAAAAGACACTCGCTGAAGCCCCTTCTCCAAGTCTTGACACAAAAAGAAATCACATATAGTTGTTCCTTTCTATTTCGTTTAAAATTTTCATACCAGAACAAAGTCTATGGTTTTTCATCCTTCTCAGATGGCGAACACCTACTGCTGTAGTTAGGCCTCATCTCGCAAGAAGTTGCCCTTCCAGCTACCAACAGAGGCCCATCATCTATGAAAAGACCCCCTCCACGAGCCCGCTGACCCCGGTCTGGCAGAAACAACAACCCAAAAGCTCAAGAGAATCGCAACCTTCCTGAAAGAGATCCATGGATGTGGACGTGCTGTCCGGACGCATTTTTTTTTGGATTGAACCGATTTCTTTGTTGTCCCCTCTTCACTAGTTGGCTGAGTTACTTTTCTCATTGTTTTACAAATGGGAATTTTTTTTCTTTGATACTTTTCCATATTTATATAAATTGGGGTGATGACTACAAAGACATAAAAAGACTGCCACATACGAATGACAAAATAAACTAAATATGAGAAAAGGAAAAAAGAAAAAAAGGGTGTATATTTATGGTAAAAAATATTGAGCACTTTATTTATACATTGAATATAAAACAGAAATAGATAGGTATTTTCACATGTATCAGTCACATAAAGGAACAAATCATGTGTAATACAAATGACATAAAAACAATTTGCAAGTGCAAGGTGACACAGTAAATTACAGCATTGGTGTGGTTGAACTTAATGCATGGAAATTGCACACCTAGGTGACCACTAATGGCAAGAGATCCAGGGGCAATCTCACAACCGTCCCAACATGTTTCGGATTTAACATTCCTTCTTCAGAGGATATTTGGCATTAAATGCAAAAATATATGCAGTCTGTAGAGGGATAAAGCATGAATGACAATGATATATCATACATTGTATAGACATTTTAACAAAGTAAAATAAAGTAAGGTTAGGTATAATGCCCCTTCTATGGAAAGTGAATAGAACACTTACATCTGGACTAGAGGGCACCAAACAAACCAAGCTTCTATGTCAGCCCACTGGATCTGGGGCAGGTGGAGTAAAGCCAATAACACAGATCCTGGTGACCACTGATGGCGCAGACCCTGGGAAGGTTGTGTCAAGAGATGTGTGACCACGAGGAACACCCGATGGCTGTGCCAACTGAACCACTATGAGTGGTGTGAAATGCACTGAATAGAGAGAAAGTATATATATATATATATATATATATATATATATATATATATATATATGTAAAAAAAACTATTTGATATATAGCCCAGTTGTAAATTAGGAGGTATCGAACCCAAGGTATACCAAGAAATGCCGGGTTAAATAAAAGTTTTTGTAGGGCAATGATAGCATGATATGCAAACATTGCATAAAATATGTTTTGTTATATCAAAATAGGTAGCCGAAAAATAAAACATAAAACAGCATGCTGCAACCATACTGGCCGAGCTGAATTGTTAATGAAGTATAGGCATGCTTGGTACCAGGGAAGAAAGGTTCTTAGAGAGGTGCATAATCACGTCATGTTACCTGATCGATGCGGTCAGTGCAAATGTGGGCTGCATAGCAGCACTGTAGTACCGACCTGGCTATATGTGGTGGTGTCTCTCACCGGCAGCCAATCCGA
>BLSH010074524.1:6037-17188 GCA_018402905.1 Glandirana rugosa | reverse complement strand
AGGGAAGGCGGGAGTACCCGGAGTCCCCTGCCACGTTTCCCTTAAGAAAATATTAATAGTTCCCCCAACCAATCCACCAAATATGAAACCACCGAACGGGAAGGCGGGAGAGCCCCGGTGCCTCCTTCCGTACGTATGACGAGAATAAAAGCGTAAATTGAGGAAGGCGGGAGAGCCCGGTGCCTCCTTCCTCATTTATGCAGTGAGTAAAAAGAGTCAATAGAGGAAGGCGGGTATGGAAAACGAGTGACAAACATACTCCTTCCTCCGAGGCCCCGTGTGGGCGGAAGGAGTTAACTGAGAAAAAGAGACAAATTACCTCCTTCCTCCGTGACCCCGTATGGGCGGAAGGAGATAACTGAGAAAAATGAGTGACGTATTTACTCCTTCCTCCGTGGCCCGAGAGGGCGGAAGGAGTTAAATGCGAAAATAAGAGCAGTATGCATGCCTTCCTCCGTGGCCCCGAGAGGGCGGAAGGGCAAGCCACCAAAGTATAAACCACCTAACCAACCCCCTTGATAATTATAAAAGAATTCCCTTTGCACCGTCCCCTGAGGCCCATGAGGGCGGAAGGGAGCAGCACCGTAATGTCAGAAACGCAAGTATGACAAAACAAAATTAATGAGCCCCTCTACGAACCCTTGACAAAACAAAAAGGTGAAAACACATTAAATTAAATTTGCATCTTACCTTAGAGCAGAACAGGCTTCACACAGCAACCGACAACCCGTGCGACCAACAAAGTATTCTGACAGGACGTCAACCAGGCTAGAGGCTCAAATCTGACAGTGGCATGAACTCTACCTATAAATGAATATCCACTTAATAAGTGCATACTGACATGAACACACCCGCAGGACAAGAATCATATCAGACAGTCTACTCCCTATTCCCTGCCTACTCCTGAAAAGAAAAACCACCCCTGCGGCAGAAGCATGGGGAACCCGACCCCTGCTGATGCCCCAGCTTCCAACTTCTGTACCTACCTGCGACCCGCAGCCCAGCCCGCAGCAGGCGAGCGAAGACCGAACCATGAGGAGGTGAGAGAGAAAGACATCCCCCTCCCTGGACATCAGGGGCTACGTGATGGAAAAAGAGTAGTGATCCCGACCTGAGATTACATATGCTGATAATGCAAAGGTATAATCTCCCTGGCAGCTATAGGGTTAAGTAGGTGTCCCCAGGACAGAGTATGTGACGGCTGGGAATCAGTACAGCTGGGACCCCGGAATCTAGGACCATGTACACGAATGACCATGGGGGATTACCAAGCTTACCACTTTAACCAGGATTAAGCCAGCCCGGGGTCCTACCGCTGCTGGGGAACTACAAGTCCCAGCTGAAGCAGGGGCTGGGTCAGCTGGAACGTGGCAAGATGTCCCTGAGAAAGGGTCCTGTAAAGAAAAGAAGTGTATCCCAGCCACCCACTTACCACCGCCCGACCGAACGCCGCAATGCAGGAAAACACACACCACGCGGCGAGATCCGGCAGACGGCGACCGGAAATGACGTCACACAGAAGCGCTCCCGGAAGCCGTGGATTAGGAAGGAGGAGGCTGGGTTATAAGAGCCCCAGACTCCTCCTACAAACACAGGCGGCCTGCGGCCAGCCTTAACATTTATATAAATTGGGGTGATGACTACAAAGACATAAAAAGACTGCCACGTACGAATGACAAAATAAACCGAATATGAGAAAAAATTCTATATATGAATAATCCCCTTGGACTTTTGAGGCAGATAGAGTAAATTGAGTAATCAAAAAAAGAAAAAAGAAAAAAAGGGTGTATATTAATGGTAAAAAATATTGAGCACTTTATTTATACATTGAATATAAAACAGAAATAGATAGGTATTTTCACATGTTTCAGTTACATAAAGGAACAAATCATGTGTAATACAAATGACATAAAAACAATTTGCAAGTGCAAGGTGACACAGTAAATTGCAGCATTGGTGTGGTTGAACTTAATGCATGGAAATTGCACACCTAGGTGACCGCTAATGGCAAGAGATCCAGGGGCAATCTCACAACAGTCCCAACATGTTTCGGATTTAACATTCCTTCTTCAGGGGATATTTGGCACTAAATGCAACAATATATGCAGTCTGTAGAGGGATAAAGCATGAATGACAATGATATATCATACATTGTATAGAAATTTTAACAAAGTAAAATAAAGTAAGGTGAGGTATAATGTGCCTTCCATGGAAAGTGAATCGAACACTTACATCTGGACTAGAGGGCACCAAACAAACCAAGCTCCTATGTCAGCCCACTGGATCTGGGGCAGGTGGAGTAAAGCCAATAACACAGATCCTGGCGACCACTGATGGCGCAGACTCTGGGAAGGGTGTGTCAAGAGATGTGCGACCACGAGGAACACCCGATGGCTGTGCCAGCTGAACCACTATGAGTGGTGTGAAATGCACTGAATAGAGAGAACGTATATATATATATAAGTAAAAAAACCTATTTGATATATAGCCCAGTTGTAAATTAGGAGGTATCGAACCCAAGGTATACCAAGAAATGCCGGGTTAAATAAAAGTTTTTGTAGGGCAATGATAGCATGATATGCAAACATTGCATAAAATATGTTTTGTTATATCAAAATAGGTAGCCGAAAAATAAAACATAAAACAGCATGCTGCAACCATACTGGCCGAGCTGAATTGTTAATGAAGTATAGGCATGCTTGGTACCAGGGAAGAAAGGTTCTTAGAGAGGTGCATAATCACGTCATGTTACCTGATCGATGCGGTCAGTGCAAATGTGGGCTGCATAGCAGCACTGTAGTACCGACCTGGCTATATGTGGTGGTGTCTCTCACCGGCAGCCAATCCGAAGGGAGGAGAACAGGTGCTGGCTGTTCGTCTGATAGAGGCTGAAGAGCCTATGTGGCGAACGCCGAGGGTCCCTCCGGAGGAGCGGCGCGCGGCGACGCCCCACCTGTAGGGGCGGGATGAAGTCACGCGTCGGACCTCCGCCGGCGGGTGTGTCGAGGCGAACGGAAGTCTGCCTGGACAAAAAGCTTGCTCTGACAAGCAGGGGCTGAGACGGTCGATGGGCCGTATTGGCGCCCTCCAGTGGAGCCTACCCGCCGGGTGGTGCACATGGCGCCCGACCCAGGGAACGGGAACGGCCTCCAGTGGTCAATGGAGTGGGCAATGGAATAGATGGAATGGTGTGTGGATGCAAGTACAGAGAGTGTGTAAAAAGATAATGAGGGATAAGAGTGAAGGAAGGGGGAAAAGGAAAAGAAGAAAAAAATAAGATAAGAAAAACGAAGAAAATGAAGGAGAAGGGGGAAAAAAGAAAAAGGGAAAGTGGGAAAGAAAAAAAGGGGAAATAAAGAAAAAATTGTGAAAAATTAAATAAAATGAAATAAAATAAAATAAAATAAAAATGAAAAGTAAAAATATAAAAGGGGAGGGAAATGGATAAATGTTACCAATTGCAGAGGGAAAGATGGAACAATGGAAAAATGAGATATACATGGGGTTGCGGCGTGAAGTGGGGATGTTTATAAATTTAATTCACAGCCTCCTGATGTGAAGCCTGGGAGAAAAGGTTTGAAGCTGCAGATCTCGTTGAGCCCCGGAGGGGACGTGGCTTGTAAGATATAGATCCACCTTAGCTCACGTTGGAGGAGCTGTTTGTTAAAATCACCTCCACGTGGGCCAAAGTGGACCCGATCCAAGGCCAAAAATTGGACTTTGGGAAGAGAAATGGGGTGGGATGCGGCTGTGTGACGACCAATAGGGGTGTCGGGGTCTTGTTTTGTTATTGAAAGAGTATGTTGATATATCCTCTTCCAGAATTCGTTTTTGGTCTTCCCGACATAGTAGCACCCACACTCACAAGGTGCCGGGAGTTTTGCAATTGACGAAGTGTTTGGCGCGAAAAATTTGGTGGTTGGCTAATATAATTCTGCTACGTCTGTCCATGTATTGGCAATAATTGCATCCTCCACAGGAGAAAGTGCCATGACGAATGCATGGATCTCTCCTGTGGGTTTTGAATTCACTGGAGACCAGTCTGTCGCCGACCGAGGGAGCCCTACGATAGGCGACAGCCGGTACGTCAGGAACAAATGGAGATAGCTGAGAATCCATGGTGAGGAGATGCCAATATTTACTGAGAATACGTTTTATTTGTTTGTGTTGTGTAGCATATGGAGTTACAATGCGTGAAGTGTGGTCTGGAGTAGGTGTTTTTTTTGTTTTGGAGTAAATCGGTTCGAGGGATAGATCGAACTCTCCTGAATGCTCACTTCAGGGAGATTCTGTAATATCCACGTTCCAAAAGTCATGTCTGTAACTTTTTTGCTACTTTGAGAAAAGTAGAATCATCAGAACAATTCCCACGTACCCAGAGGTACTGGCTATAGGGAATAGATGCCGGAAGTGGTTTCGGAAGAAAACTGCTGGCATGAAGCAGGGAATTTCCCGCGATGGGTTTTCGGAAAAGTTGGCTGAGTAATTGCCCATTAGGGCCTTTTCGAACCGTGACATCCAAAAAGGACAGTTTGTGGGTACTGTATGTCATGGTGAAGTGCAGGTTAAGTTCATTTTGATAAATGTATGCAATAAACTGTTGTAGAAATGAAGAGGAGCCCCTCCATAGCATAAAGACATCGTCAATGTAATGATGCCATGCGAGGATATGGTCAGCGTACGTCGAGATGCCATTGGCGCTCCCATTCCCCCAGGTACAGGTTGGCATACGAGGGGGCACAGCGAGTCCCCATCACAACCCCCTGCACCTGGAGGAAATGGGTGCCATTGAAGGAAAAGACATTATGTTTCAGAATGAACTGGAGAGCCTGTACCACAAATTCGTCATACTGGGGATCCAAAGTGGAAGATAAAGTAAGTTTGTGTCGGATGGCTGCCAGACCTTTGTCATGTGGAATTGTACTGTACAGGGCCTCAATGTCGATGGCGACCAAAATTGTGTCGCCATCGGCGTGGAGGCTCTCCATAATTTGCAAGAAATGTATTGTGTCACGTACATATGAGGGAAGTTTTGTTACCAAAGGTTGTAAGTGATTGTCAACAAGATGGCTGAGGTTCTCCGTGAGGTTACCGCAACCTGAGACAATGGGACACCCCGGAGGTTTAGTAGGATGTTTGTGAAGTTTAGGCAACGCATAAAAGGTTGCCTCGCGCGGGTGGCTGGTGCGTATGTATTCCCATGTTTGTTTGGGTATTATATTGTGATAGTAGGCCTGATCGACAAGGGTGTAAAATTCCCTTGAGAACCGATCGGCCATATTAGAGGAAATGGGGAGGTACCACTTGGAGTTGTTGAGTATTGACATACACATGCTAATGTAGTCGATACTGTTCATAATCACAACGTTGCTACCCTTGTCGGATGGTTTAATGACCAAATTTGAATTTTGTGCTAAGGTTTTCAGTGCGTTTTGTTCACGGACTGAAAAATTTGGTGTAGAATTAATTGAAATGGGTACGTTCGTAATATCTCTGGTAACCATCTTTAGAAAGGTGGCTGCATTGCGATTAGAACTAGGGGGAGGGTAAAGAGACAATGGCTTTTTGAGTGGTGGGACCTGGGAGTGTTTGGTTTTAGCCGGGGTCGTGTCAACTGCAATAAGCAGATTTTCGAGATGTATAGAGTCAATGAGCTCCGGAGACTCATTTTCCTCTAGCAGGAATATAAGGAGATCAAGGGCTTGCGTATCGGGAGGAAGTGGTGTAGATGTCGGTGTCACAGTGTCCCTTTTGGCATAGAGACTTTTAAGTAGAATATTTCTAATGAATAGGTGAATATCTTTGATGGTTTCAAATTTGTTGAAGTGAAAGTCAGGGCAGAATGTTAAGCCCCTGGCTAATACATTCAGTTCATCGGATGATAGGCTGTAGGTGGATAGATTGACTACATTTAGTGTTGTGGATTGGTGTTCATTTTTTTGGTAGTTTTGGTCATATTGGATTTCGATTGGTGTGTTTGTGTTTTGATTTGCAGTTGATATAAAAATGTCCCTCGCATGGGGATTTGGGGGTGTGGAGTGGCTGGGGCGGGATGTGAAGGGTGCATGTTAACATACATGGAATGTGTAGTACGTGGTGCTGGAGTGCTGGTGTGCGTATTGTGACGGGATGTGTTGGTGCACATGTTACCTGCATCTGGATGAGACCCATCCGATGAAGGGGAAATAGCATGAGAACTATCTCCGTGTCGGCGGCGTTTAGAGCGTCGCGTGTTTTTGGATGTACCTGTAGATGATGAAGGAGATGGAGAAATAGAAGAGTACAAAGAGGTCATTGAATTGTCATTACGTTTATAAATCTTGCCATTACTTGATGACATGCGTTTGTTTTGAGTGGATTGATGCCATCTATATGCCTTCCCCTCACGGAAGGCCTTTAGATTGCGATGGAATTTTTTGTCTTTGCTGATTAGGATATCTTTGTTGAATTTTTCCAGGTGAATTTTTAGTTTTGTCTCTAGATCTGACACCGATGTGTGTGTCTGATAAGGCGTAAGTAATTTTTGCAAGGTATCGATTTGTCTGTCCATATCTGACATACGTTTATTGTATTCCTCAATCAGCAATGACATCATGGTTTTGGAACATGATTTGAGATTATCTTCCCATACCTTCTTGAAGTTAGGGTCGGTGATCTCAAAAGAGGGGAAAATTTGGACACGAAGACCAAATGGATTAATGTCCTCTTTAATATAGTCTTGAAAATTTTTTATGTGCCAATACAATAAGGATTTTTTCTCTAGTATTTGGCAAAGATTAATATAGGTGGATGTAATCACAGATTCGACTGCTTCATTTTTTCCAAAGTCATCATGAAGGTTAGACATAAAAGAGATCCATTGTTCACCTTGGTATTCAGTCATGGCAAAAAAAAAAGAAAAGAGGAGGGCTTGGTGATAATAAAAAAGTGTTGAATGAGGCAAAGGATGGGCGCAAATGTCTGAGTCACCACAAAAAATTAGGGGGGATATGGTGGGCATCTGCTACCCGGGTTAGGAAAATTTATATAAATTGGGGTGATGACTACAAAGACATAAAAAGACTGCCACGTCTCAATGACAAAATAAACTAAATATGATAAAAAATTCTCATATATGAATAATCCCCTTGGACTTTTGAGGCAGATAGAGTAAATTGAGTAATCAAAAAAAAGAAAAAAAGGGTGTATATTAATGGTAAAAAATATTGAGCACTTTATTTATACATTGAATATAAAACAGAAATAGATAGGTATTTTCACATGTATCAGTTACATAAAGGAACAAATCATGTGTAATACAAATGACATAAAAACAATTTGCAAGTGCAAGGTGACACAGTAAATTACAGCATTGGTGTGGTTGAACTTAATGCATGGAAATTGCACACCTAGGTGACCACTAATGGCAAGAGATCCAGGGGCCATATCACAACCGTCCCAACATGTTTCGGATTTAACATTCCTTCTTCAGGGGATATTTGGCATTACATGAAACAATATACGCAGTCTGTAGAGGGATAAAGCATGAATGACAATGATATATCATACATTGTATAGAAATTTTAACAAAGTAAAATAAAGTAAGGTGAGGTATAATGCGCCTTCCATGGAAAGTGAATAGAACACTTACATCTGGACTAGAGGGCACCAAACAAACCAAGCTTCTATGTGAGCCTACTGGATCTGGGGCAGGTGGAGTAAAGCCAATAACACAGATCCTGGCGACCACTGATGGCGCAGACTCTGGGAAGGGTGTATCAAGAGATGTGCGACCACGAGGAACACCCGATGGCTGTGCCAGCTGAACCACTATGAGTGGTGTGAAATGCACTGAATAGAGAGAACGTATATATATATATAAGTAAAAAAACCTATTTGATATATAGCCCAGTTGTAAATTAGGAGGTATCGAACCCAAGGTATACCAAGAAATGCCGGGTTAAATAAAAGTTTTTGTAGGGCAATGATAGCATGATATGCAAACATTGCATACAATATGTTTTGTTATATCAAAATAGGTAGCCGAAAAATAAAACATAAAACAGCATGCTGCAACCATAATGGCAGAGCTGAATTGTTAATGAAGTATAGGCATGCTTGGTACCAGGGCAGAAAGGTTCTTAGAGAGGTGCATAATCGCGTCATGTTACCTGATCGATGCGGTCGGTACTTTTCCATATGTTGCTTACCAGGCTATGTGAGAAGAATCTCTGAGGTTTGGGAAGGGACTTGGACTGATGGTTACACAGTTTATTTTCAATTATTCCCACTAAGGAACAGTAACAGAAGTTTGGAATGTTCCCCACTAATTGCAGGTTTACACCTGGCCATTAGCACCCGAGGAACACTAGTTCCAGCCCACATCATATTTTCTAGACTCTCATTTCATAAAAACACTAATAAAGAAAGGCGAAGCAGATACTTACAAAAAGCTAAAGTGTCTTGTCTTGTAAGGGATCATCCCTCGGGATTGGGGAGACCTCTTGGGCTAGTTACCTGAGCCTCATCTGCAAAACGCACCTGGGAATCAGCGCCTGTTAGTCTAAAATGTTTATGATTATTTTGTTTAAGGTTGGGTTACCGAGGCGGTTACAGTGCACCTCCATCTGAGAGGAATATAGTTACCTGTTAGCTGTGAATGACAGGAGCCGCGCTGATGTCACTCTCGCTCATGCACATGGGAGCCGTCACTTACGGCACGCTTAGTGAAGAAACGGCCCAGTCAGGCTGTTTCTTCAAACTCTGCGGGTAAGAACACCACCCGACCATAAAAAAGGAAACACAAAAAAAAAAAATCAAAATAGAAGCCAAACCTTCAGACAAGAGGCGTTCTCCCTGACACCTGGGGCCAAAACCCCAGAATCGCTAAACCCCTACGAGTATACTCTATATATATCAGGACCTAGGATATTCTCCGCACACTCTCTTTCTCTTGAGGTTCCATTAACCCTCGCTCCTCTTCCCACGCCAATTTGGGTCACTGGCCCTCCCTACAGGAAGATGGAACGTTTCCTGGAAAAACAATCAACGCAGACAACGGCTTCAACCACTACAACTATCGAGAATGCGGTGTCAGCCTGCTCATCGGCAGTCAATTCTTCACAGTCTCCGCCCCCAAGGGACACCTCCTCCGCATCATCCCTCGCAGGGGAACCCCAGGATAACTCCGACATGGACACGGGGTCCCTGCAAGCGGGCAACCTACCTACCAATAGTCCCGGAACCACCTCTGACATAGCTAAGGCCGTGGCAGCTCTACTATCCCCCACCATAGAAGCAGCTGTGGAGAGGGCTGTTAGCGCAGAAATGGCCTTAATGAGGAAAGAGCTTCAAGATCACTCTACCAGACTCAATGAGGCTGAATCCCGCATATCAAACATCGAAGACGAGGTGTACCAGCTTCACAACTCGGAACAAGCCCAGGACAAAACCATCAGCTTATCGCTCAAAAATTGGAAGATCTGGAAAACCGCTCCAGAAGAAACAACTTACTTTTCGTGGGCGTTCCCGAATCTCTCCAAGCACATAAACTCAACGAATTCTGCGCTCATCGCATTCCAGAAGCACTGGGCCTCCCTGCACCAGCCACAGTGGAAAGGGCTCACCGAATAGGCCCCTCAGGCACTGATCGCACAAGCCCAAGACCCATCATTGCAAGGTACCTTAATTATGCTGAAAAAGCAAGTATCCTGCAGAAATACAGACAAGCACGCTCCCTCCAGATCGACGGCGTCAAAATCCTAATATTTGCAGATTATTCCATCGAGGTGTCCAAGAAAAGGAAAGCTTTCCAAAATATCTGCTCACAACTATACCAACATCAAGTGAAATTTACCTTGGCCTTTCCCGCTGTGCTTCGTGTTCAAGCGCCAAATGGAGATCAATTAACCTTCCAAGACCCCCAAGCGGCTGAACTCTTCCTCCGCTCTCTTCGGGCCCCACCTCATCAGGCCTCAGGTTCAGCAACCTCAGCCATTCCTCGATCCATGGAACAAAGGAGCCCACGAAAAGACTCTCCCAAGTGCCTAAGGGTCTCCAGCCATAACTCCTTCGGTCAACGGGACCCACGTCGCTGACCAGGTCATGCCAGACCTCAGGTGCACACACGCCCTGTCATCGCAGGGGATTCCTCCCAATCCTCCAGAAGGTGGTCTATCTCTTCTCTTCTGGGGTCTCTTTAATCTGCATGGTTGGTGTTTAGATCCATAAATGCTAAACATTACTGATATACCAAGGTGCCACCTTTTTCCGCATATGGTGCTGCTGTGGCGGTCCCCCCCCTCCAATATTGCCCCCTCCCCAGGGCCGGGAACCATCCTCCCTGTATGCCACAGTTCTTCAGGCTGCAGGTGTCAAGACATGATGTCTCAAATGGGCCTCAGGAGTCTTTGTCACTCGTGAAGCTCAATGATTGTTCGCTTTTTAGTTATATTCAATGGTTTACTAATGTTCACCCCCCTCCCTCTATTCCCACCTGGATCCACTATCCCACCGATCAATTATATCCCCAAACACATTATGGGTGTTCCCAATCCATGCCACCCGAGCATCCTCACCTCTACCCACTTTCTCCTCAGCCCATCTCGGGGAGACTGACCCCAACTCCTCAAATCCCTCATCATAGTCAACATTCATAAAAATAGTGTCATGGGGGCGTGGCCTGGCGTGAGAGGAGAGCAGAAGTGGGACAGAGGTGCTCCGTCTGGAAAGAGGAGAATCCAGCGTAATCCGCGGATTAGAACACCATCAGAGAGGTAAAAGCACCTCCACACACTTGCACAAGACCCATACTGTGAGGGAATATAACTTTGGGCCTGAAAATCGCCTTTTCGCGGAACCGGAAGTAGGCCGCAGTTGAAGCACCGGCCTAAATTTTCGGCCGGACGGAGCTCCGCGCGCGATCCGCGCGCATACAGGCACTTAAAAGACACTCAATATAGCCTGAAGTCCTCACAACCTCCCCTGAGCGCTGCACAACCTCACTACTGGAGGAAACATTTGCCCTAAAAAGACTTTTATTCTGAGAGACTGACATATTACATGGTGTCATCCCCACAAAGCAGCTTGACATAGTAACACTGATGAAGCTGCCCTCATTTGGGAATACCCAGCCTACAAACAGGGGGGTGCCAAAAGACCAACTTCAGGATT
>BLSH010074503.1:851053-867396 GCA_018402905.1 Glandirana rugosa | reverse complement strand
TGGGCCTGTAAATACACATCTCAGAGCAACAGCACAGACAGCAGTAGTAAAGTAATCTATCTCAGGATGCAGGATCAGGTCTTAAAATGGCTGAAATCTGTCCCTCACGCCGTCAGCTACCTTTCCCTACACTAACCCAAGGAGCATGTGACTGCAGCACTGTGACTCCAGCTTATAAAGAGGCTGGGTCACATGATGCACCGGCCAATCACAGCCATGCCATTAGTAGGCATGGCTGTGATGGCTTCTAAGGGCAAACCAGTGAAACGCTTGTTGATTGGCTGCCCTGCAGCTTCTCAACACGTGGAGTAAAATAGCAGAACCCCGGACCGAACCCGAACGATTTTTGAAATGTCCGGGTCCGGGTCCGTGCCACGGACACCCGAAAGTTCGGTACGGACCCGAACGTTACAGTCCGGGTTCGCTCAACACTAAAAACAGGTACTCAGATGGGATGACAGGTTCTCTGATGGGATGACAAGTACTCTGACGGGATGACAAGTACTCTGACGGGATGACAGGTATTCAGATGGGATGAGAGGTACTCAGATGGGATGACAGGTACTGAGATTTCATTGGCTCTTTACCCTCATTGGGGATAGGTTTTGTCCGAGGGACAAGCCTCAACCCCAATTGCTTCGCTGCACGTCCCCAGGGGACGGCTGTGATTGGACACAGCCAGTCACGTGGTAAAGAGCCAATTTTATTGGCTCTTTACCCTGATCGGTGATGGGTTGTGTCTCGAGGGACACGCCTGATCCCCGATCGCTGCGAGTAGCAGCGAGAAGCGGAGGACGTCATATGACGCCTGCCCGGAGAGGGAGAGTGTTCCTGCCAGCATCATTTGGCTATGGCCTGATATGGAACTGGTTACGAACTGGCAGACTGAAGAGCAAGCAGTCGGTGGTTAGCCTTCATCGCGGGCGGAGCATTTTTTTTCTCCTTTTTTTCAGGTGCGATTGAGATTGACGATGGATCTACACCGAGGGGACAGCTTTTTTGTGATGAGGTTGCGCCTGCCAAATTAGCACTGTAATTCATGTGAGCCTTAGTGTATCAATATGGTTACATTTATAGACTGAAGGACTTATGAATAAATGGTTGTGGAATGAATCATCAAGTTTACATTATTTCTTATGGGGAAATTTGCTTTGATATACGAGTGCTTTGGATTACAAGCATGTTACCGGAACGAATTATGCTCGCAATCCAAGGTTTTACTGTATAGGACAGTAAAAATTTAAATTAGATGTAAACTCAATTACTATTTTATATTTAAATCTTTTCTTTTTTTTAAATCAAAACAATATTTTATTGCCGTCAAACAAGAATGCACATGCACTTATTACAGTATCCATAGTAGAATGTACAGCATTACAATTGATTTGTCCAGAATAGCAAAGTAATATGCATCAAATGGGTATGGTCATTGTAATACATCTCAAGAATGGCGGCATTTAATGAAAGAGAAAAGATAAAAGAAAATAATACATGACTTCCAATCTGTGCTTGTTCCCTCCTTCCACCCCCCCCCCCCCCTGGGATTTCCATAAAGTATTATAAGGTGGATAAACCTTGTAGGCTACCTAGGTTTATTATCAGGCTTAATAGGGTACCTAAATCCTTTTTGCTCATATGTGTCAAACATACTATGCCCTAAACCTAGGAGTTCATGCTCAAGACTTCCTGTTAGACTTACATCACCAGCAATCTGTCTCTAACCACTTGTACCGGGATATTTAAATCTTTTTAGATCAGCAGCTTTCATTAAAATAATAATTGTGTCTGGGCACACCCTAATAGCACTGTGTGGTGCAGATTCCCCATGCTTTGACCCCTGATATTTCACCAATGCCCCCCCAACGGAGCGCCTAAAAAATGTGTAAAACAAAATAAATAAATAAAACTGTAAACAAATAATTAAAAATAAAATGATACAAATAAAACCTACTGACACCATCCACTGCCCTACTGACACCAATCTCTGCCCTACTGACACCGTCAATGTATACACACATGCACACACGTATGTGTTTGAGCTTTCAGGTGCACACCCTAATGCAATAGGCTGTGCACACCTATGTTCATTGAATACACTTTTTTCCCATGATAACTCTTACAGGAGTGAATTCCCTTCTTAGGGGTAGATTTCCTTTCACTTCATGTTGTCTCCCTCCGTTTGTAAGTAGGAGTCGTTTGTAAGTTGGATGTTTGTAAAAAGGGGACCCCCTGTAATACAATAGTGCCATGACAGATCTCCAGATATGTTTCAGTATGTTCTCTCTTTCTGACTGCTCACCAAATATGATATTACCAGTAAAACCTTAGATTGCGAGTATAAGTTGTTCCAAAAACATGCTTGTAATCCAAAGCACTCGTATATCAAAGTGAATTTTTCCCCATAAGAAATAATGAAAACTCAAATGATTCGTTCCACAACCATTTATTCATAAGTCCTTCAGTCCATAGTCCATAAATGTAACCATATTGCTACGCTAAGGCTCGGTTCACACTGCCGTGACTTGAAAGTCACACAACTTACAGTGCTACTTTGCCAGGCAACTTTGGCGCAACTTTAGCACGACTTTGAAGCAACTTCAGGGAATGCCTATGTAATCTTCCTGTAATGTCAGATACTAATCACATCAATTAAGATAATGATCCGACTTGGAGGAAACTTTCATTAAAGTCTATGGGCACAAGTCAGATAAAAGTCGCCTTGATGTAGGAACCTTTTCTAAAGTTGGAGCGACTTCAGTAGTGCTAATTAAGACAGCTGGTTTGATGTATGCTCTTTGGCTTTTATGTACATGTAAGTGGATGACTTTTTTCAATAAATGTGTTCCGGTTTAAATATACTACACTATGGCCATTTATATGTTTACAATCTCAAATGGTGCCACCTTATTAAACTTTGATGCTGCGACCTGGAGATGTGGTGCGATCTGGAGAGGTTGGAGACCACAGAAATCTAAAGACATGGTCCTTCCTATCAATCATTGGTGTTTCTTTGG
Source organism: Glandirana rugosa (assembly GCA_018402905.1). NCBI lineage: Eukaryota > Metazoa > Chordata > Amphibia > Anura > Ranidae > Glandirana > Glandirana rugosa. The sequence continues at coordinate 864,382 of BLSH010074503.1, read as the reverse complement.
AATCCTAACTGTAACCTGGTTATTGGAAATGTCAGTAAGTGTGGAAGCTCCTGAGGATAAAACAACTTAAAGCTGTTGTCTGACCACTCTATAATTTGAGGGCCAACACCCTCTGGTAAGCAGGTTGGTTTCATCACTGTGGGGCCAAGTGAAATTTTTTTTTACACAATGGATAGTGTTGGGATTCCTTTCTACAAGCTGATGAATTTTGATATATATATATATATATATATATATATATATATATATATATATATATATATATATATATATATATAAGAGTAACATCACTTCTCTTGAAATATAAACTATATTTTAATAGTGTTATATCATTGCTCTCCAAATATGAATGATATTTTACCAGATCAAAATCATTGTAATGTAAGAATATACCATCATTTTTCAAAAGAGAAAATATTATGTGAAGGATCTCCAGATCATATACAATATGTTCCAGCTGGGAAATCTCTGCTCTCAGAATATGAAGAATACATATTTTCCGATCACCAATGGCTTGGAGCAATCAAATGCAGTTACCAATATGATGCTCTAACTATTGGGAACTAGCACGAAAAAATCCTCCTGAGATGGCATTTCACTCCATATATTGTAGCAAAATATTCCACATCTAACTCAAACCTTTGTTGGAGGGGCTACGGTCAAGTGGGAACCCTAACCCATATGGTGTCATCTTGCCTGCACCTGCACTGTAGCTTCTGGAATCTTTACTAAACCAAATATTGAACAAGCTATACTAAGTATTAACAGCTTTCTACACCTCAGTGAGGTTAATAGCCATACAGATATTAATGGCCGCACATTCAGCAATAATGCACAAATGTAAATCTAATAAAATACCCAGCATCGGGGATATCATTAAACAGGATAACATAGCTGAATACGAACAAATTCTATCCTATAAAGATGGAATCTTAGCTAACTATGAGCTTAACTGCTTGATGCCCACGCTATAGCCGAAAGACGGCTACAGCATGGGCTTGAATTAACGGGAGAGCGTACATGGATGTAATAATATAATTTTGTTACAGTGGCATCACTATTCTCTGAATATGTCAAATATAAACCATAGGAATATCAACTTACTGTACTCAGTGCAATTGATGTGGTTGCTTTCTTTCTTCTCTTGTGCAGTTCCACCACTTTATCACCTCTAATGATAGATATATTTCACTGTTATTCTGCAATTTTTACAGGAAGCACAGTATAGAACGCGTCATGACATGTCACTTGGCTCGATTTTATTCATGTGTTGCTACCCTCAATAAAAGGCCATTTCAAACTCACATCTACTGGATACTAGGCACTCCTTTTTATCAACTTTCCAAGGTCACATAAAGTATCGACCGTAAGGCCTTACCCTGAGGCAGCAACCCAGGCCCCGATAGGGCTCACCACCACCACCACCTTTGAAGTTGGGCAAAAACTTTTGGAAGGGAATTCTTCCTACCTGCCTACACCTTCACCTCCCTCCAACAGTGACTGGTCCAATGTGATCTCCACCCCCAAAGAGTACATGGCAGGAGTCCTCTGTAAACCTTATTACTTATAAAACATACAGCTCCATAAAAGCAAGACACTAACACTGATGTGTGTCACCTGGAAAGGCCTTAAAGTAGAGTTCTACCCAAAAGTGTAATTTCCGCGCATTTGTCCCCTCCCTTCCTCCAGTGCCACATTTGCCACCTTTTAGGGGGGAGGGGGAGCAGGTAGGTACCCTGTCCCCACTTCCGGGACACCGGGCCATGGTGAATTACATCAGCAGCTCGGCCCCCCTCCTCCTTCCCCTGTTGCCGGGCCAGTAGGAGGACACAGCACGCCTCACGCATACGCAGTAGGGAGCTGGCCGTGAAGCCGTGATTTTTCACTGCCGGGTTCCCTTACCGACAGCTGATGGAGACATCACCTGCTGTACCGACATTGCTGGACTCCAGGACAGGTAAGTGTCCTATTATTAAAAGTCAACAGCTACTGTATGTGCAGCTGCTGGCTTTTAATTTTTGGAAGTATGTGCGGACCTCCTCTTTAAAGTGATTATAAAGTCTTATCTGCTCTGTGTAGTGGATTTGCACAGGGCAGCCTGGATCCTCCTCTTCTCGGGTCCCTTCCTTGCTGCCCCTCACCCCCCCTCCTTTCAAGCTGCTTGGTGTGGGGACATCCAAGCTGAGCTACAGCTCCGTGTGTCCATTCTGACACAGAGCTGTGGTTCAGCCCTACCCCCTCTCTCTCTTGATTGGCTAACTGACTTTGATTGACAGCAGTGGGAGCAAATGGCTGTGTCTCATCCAATTAGAAAGTAGAGCCCCGGATGGCCAAGGGACTCATCGCTGGACAGAGATGGGGCTCAGGTAAGTATTAGGGGGTCCTAGGGGGGCTGCTACACACAGAAGGTTTTTTATCTTAATGCATAGAATGCATTAAGATAAAAAATCCTCTGCCTTTACAACTCCTAAAGCTTACTATAATATATGATTAAAAAGAACCTCCTCCCTCCCTTTTATGGAAAAAGGCATGAAGACAACCTAAAACCCCAAAGAGTAAATTGGGCTGAATGACATTACATGTATCTGTAAAAAAAAAAAAAAAAAAAAAAGCCTTCCCCCGAGAACTATTTTTTTTTTTAAATAAATGAATGTGTCACATGATGTCATGGTCTTCATATCACATACATGCAGTATGACAATACTGCAAGATCTATACATTGTTTTTCAGTGTACACAATATAGACTTATTGCACACAACCACAGAAAATACAAGTAGAAAGCTTAGCACTGCCTGTATGCTTGCTGACCATCCCTATTTACATGAAAGCCCAGATAAGGCATTTTCTTGCTAGGAGAAGGAATGAGTGTGTACCTGCTCTGAGTCATTCCAGTGTGTGTGTGTGTGTAACTTGACCTCCTGCTATTTATATCTATTATCTATTCACAACACAGACTATTAAGGCTATTCATGGCATAGTAGTACATCAGCCTTTAGAAAAGATGAAAACACCAGGCGCTTCTAGCTTGTAATTGAGGGTATGTAGCCAAAGAAATGAGTAATAAAGGTTACTGTGATGATATCACGGGCAGGGACACACAAACCTCGCAGCCATTTTCTGACGGTCAGCAATTACAGTTTGAACGTAGGACAAAACTCTTCATTCCCCCTGCCAAGAACTTAGGAATTTCTGGGTCCCTTGAACAGACGCCAAGCAGTCTGGGGGAATGTTTTGCAGGCCCGATTATAAACCAATAAATCAGATCCCTTAAAGGACAGTACAGGAGGTCCAGATAAGGGAGAGAGCTATAATTCGCTGCAGACAGCTGTGACCTTTCAGTAACCCTAAATCAACATAAAAAGGTAGAAAATATACCCACAGTTCATAACTCCAGATAGGAACGTGACATATTAATAAAAATTGTATATCTGTACGTGGGAAGGCATACCGATTAAAACAAACCCAAACATCAATGTATTCACTTATAAGGGAACCCACTGATAGTTTATCCTCTTCCCAGGGTCACAGAAAGTGACAAGGCTGTCATGTTTAGGCTTGTCGTGATGCACTGTGACCTCAGGATTCAAATTCTCTAATGATGAATTTGCACGATAATTCCATCCCGAAATATGGTTTTATACTGCGAATTGTATATTAGGGAAGATTGTTATTCCACGGTCTACCCTGGACAGCCCACGGGCCCTCCTTACCCATGTGAGTGGTCAGGGGTATACGGCCCCACCCTCACCCCAAAGAAAAAGGGAATGCGAAGGACAGCTCTTAGTTCTCACCTTACCATCAAAGAACGAACATCCGAGAACACATTGACTCATCATCGAATCTCTGATTGATCATGGACATTTTAAATGCAAGTTACCTTCTATTCTGCCTTATTTCTTTTCTGCTGTATATTATGTCTCTTATTGCTTTGCAACATCATTTTTCTGTAAATATTTTACTGCACCCAAACTTGACCTTTTCATTATTAAACCTTATTCTGAAAAGTGTTATTCTTGTCCCTAAAGCTCTTAATGCAAGCTATAATGAATCTGTTCCTTTGAAGAGCGCAACTGTTTAAAATAACTCATCTGAATATTCATGTCTGTGGTGACAGCGTGTGTTACAGGTGGGTATTCTAATATCATATTGGTATTGCTAATTGTTGGAGACCTAATACTCAGGACCAAAGGTTAGTGGTGGCATTGAAAGTGGGTGCATATTTTTTGTTTATTGTGTTTTTAATTCCTTTCTACAGCTCCTTTCTAGATCTGCTTTCTGTTCTATCTTTTCTGCTTACAAAATGTCTGGGGTATCAGTGTATAAGAGGATGTACAAAGATGACCTGACTGCTGAGTGTACAACAAGAGACCTTGACGCCAGTAACAAAACTTGTGAAGGCCTTATAAAGGCCCTACAGGAGTATGATATCCGAGCAGAACAGAACTCGGGGGAACGTGAAGCTGAAGGGGTTCCCGATACTCCAGAGCCAAGTGGTTCAGACTGAATGGCCTCACAGGATAGGCACACAGAGACTGACATGGGAATACCACTGAAAGGCCCTCTCTAGGCCACTGCAGGAGCAGGAGCTGGCCAGCCCCAGATTGCCTGCAACCAGCATAGACTCTCCTCAAATCCAGGAAACACTCCAGTGCCTCAGCAAAATGGATCCTGGGGTGTACCTGCAGTTTCTGGAATGCCAGGCTGTGGCTGACAGAGAGGAACGCCAGGCTGCGGCTGAGACAGAGGAATGACAGGCTGAGAGGGAGGCTGATCGTTGGCACAAACTGGAGATGTTGAGACTCCAACAGCAGCAACAGGCTCAGAACCTCGGATTGCTAGAGCACAGGGACACCTCTCTGCCTGCAAGCCCAGCCGCCAAATTTCCAGTCATTGAAAAGGACAGTGACATTGACGTGTAGCTACTGTAGTTTGACAAAACTTGTCATCAGTGCCATTTGCCCTCAGCACAATGGGCCCTGTACCTGATGCCAGGGCTAAGAGGCAAGGCCCTGGACGTGTATGTCGACCTGCCAGCAGAGCAGGACGAAGATTATGACGCCATAAATGCTGCGATCGTTCAGAAGTATCAACTGACCCCGGACCTGTACCGAAAATGGTTTAGGTCCCTGCAAAAAGGGCCTGGGGACTCCTATATGGACGTGGTAAGCTGTTTAGGTACCATGTTCCAACAGTGGACTAGGGGCCTGAAAGTCGATTCTTTTAAGGCCCTGGAAGATCTCATGATTGAAGATCAGCTTTTGCACATCTGTCCTCCAGACGTCAGACAGTTTGTGTTAGAGAGGAAGCCCGGTTCTGCTAAAGCCGCTGCAGAACTGCCCGATACCTCGGGTATTGGACCATCGCAAGACCCCACTGAATGGCTGGAAAGGGGGAAAATCGCACGTAGCAACCCCTCCTCTGCCTGTCAACCAAACTTCTCAGCGGTCTGAACCTGCACTTCTTGACGGCAAGCCCACCCTGACTGACAACCGCAGGTGTTACTCCTGTGGCAAGCCTGGCCTTCTTAAGACACAGTGCCCTGAGCAGAAGCAGATGACATCACCTGGCCAGCTGGTCAGCAACTCTTCTTCAGTGCTCTTCATCCGCAAGAAAGCTTGGGTGACCACCGCCAACTTGCAGCACGTCACAGTGGGCAACCAGATTGTAACTGGTTTCTGGGACACAGGAGCTGAAGTCACTCTGGTCCGACCAGAGGTGATAGAAAGAAGGGACATCATCCCTGGGAAGTTTTTTACCCACTCCGGAGTTGGGGGGACCTGCTCACGAGTACAATGTGCCCATGTTTTTATTGATTGGGGTGCTGGGAGTGGAATGAGAGAGGTGGGAATCTCGGACGAGATCCCCACAGGCGTTCTGTTGGACGCTGACTTAGGCACCCTTGTGTCATGCTATGCCTCTGCTAAGAGCACCCAGGATACTCCCATGGAACATTCTGGACCTACCAAGGTACTGTTTACAGATATTAGGGTAATATCTGGAAAACCTATGGATGGACAGAGGGAGGGGGAGGGTAGAGTTAAGGCACAGGGCTCTCCTTTGGCTAAGCAAGGAGAGGAAGGTCCCCTGCATGTGCCAATATCAGATGCATGTGTAGTTGATGATAAGAATGTCATTACTGAATGTAAATGTTTTGTCTATGTTGAATGTCACCCACAATGCTGAACGAGGGCAGGAGACACCATCTCTGGCTGCAGAGCCAATGAGTGACCCAGATGGTCCATGTCTGTGCTCTGATCCAGAGGACTGTGCCTCCCAGCCGAGGTCTGTGTGTATTACTGGAGAGCTGGCTGGTCCTTGTAGTGCTACAGCAAAGCTAGCATTGCTGACACACACAAGTCTTGCAACATTCAAGAGGCAAACTGTCAGCTTCCCTGCTGAGAAAGATACAGGAAAGCCTGAACAGGACAGTGAACAGATGGGTTTGACAAGTCTGCCAGCAGGGGGCCTGGAGACTGGAAGGGTGAACCCACTGCTTATTGTGTCCAATAAGAGGCATGGGTTGAAGGTGTCACCTGATATGGTCTGTGAGGATACAGGTGAAATAAGAATGGCCAGAGACAGTACACCTGAAGGGAAAGAGACAGGTGCCCTGTTAGGTGAGGTAGCTGACACTCAGGGAGCGGGCTTAGGCCGTCAGCTACCAGGGCCCTTCTCCCTCCAGGTACCTGGGATGCTGGCAGTGCTTAGAGCATGTCATTTCAGGGTCATGGGAAACCCTGGGAGGGCCCACCATGACGTCCACCGGGTGGGCGGCAGGGTGTACCCTCCCCTCACCCCTGCAATCCACCTTGTCTCACAAGCAGTGCAGACAGGCGGGGCAAAGGAGACTCAGGGAATACTGCAGTTAGGGGTCATTCAAGGAGCTTGGACAGCCTGGACACCCCCTGTCATCTTGGTTCCTAAAGGAAGTCAGACGACCAGGCTTCCGGTAGGCCTTACAATGCGGAATGCCTGCCCTGCGGTTGTTGTCTCCCCCCGTGCCCGGGAACTATGAAGTGGCAGAGCAGCTGGCAGATGCCCGCTGTTGCACTATCATTGACCTGAGCAGGGGGCATGGACCAACCCCTCTAACACAGAAGGCTCAGAATGAGTCAGCCTTCATCACCCCATGTGGTTTATAATGCACCAGTCACCTCTCCAAAGGTCCAGACTGACCTACAGGGCGGGGTGGGACCTTTGGAAGTGACCTGCTTGAGGGACATGGAAGGGATTGGCCCTGTCTGGTTGAAGCCCCTGGTGCTCCTGTCAGCAGCCCTAAACAACCTGGCAGGGCCCACTCTGGCAACTCCCCCTAATAACTGCCAGATGGGCATGTCAGCTGTTCGTTACTGGGAACAGCCGGAAGGAGAAAGCACCCAGAGGTTAGGAACTGGGAAGGTTGAGGCTAGCATGGCCTGGCCTACTCCGCAAGCCAACATACTGCTTGTGTCATTCCTGGGTACAGCTGTCTAGGATGTGGGAGTGGCACTATAGGAGCCCAGTTGAACCTGTGACTGACCTACCAACCCGAGCATCAACGGACACAGGATCCTTAATGCCAGTGTGCAAGGAGGACCGTGCCCTCCTGACAAAGGTACTAGTAGGTGCACCTGAGACATGGACCCTGGAAAACCCTGGTCCGAACCTGGCACACACCGGTGCCAATACCTTTGGGTCAGTGTTGCTAGGGAGAACAACCCACTCCTTGAAGGGAGCCTGGTACTCCAGCAAGACAAATGGGCCAGTCCGCACAAAGGTAAACGCCGTAGCCAGGCACACTTGCGGTGCCACATGGCAAAGTCAGCCGCAGAGGGTTGCGTCAGGAGGAGAATTGCATTCCCCTCACATGCAACCACCTCAGGTGGGAGATGTGATGATATCACGGGCAGGGACACACAAACCTCACAGCCATCTTGTGACGGTCAGCCATTACAGTTTGAACATAGGACAAAACAAAAACACCCCCCCCCCTCCCAACAACTTTCTGGGTCCCTTGAACAGACGCCAAGCAGTTGTATGTTTTTCAGGCTTGATCGCAAAACAATAAATCAGATCCCTTAAAGGACAGTACAGAAGGTCCAGATAAGGGAGAGAGCTGCGACCTTTCAGTAACCCTTAATCAACATAAAATGTAGAAAATATACCCACAGTTCATAACTCCAGACAGGAACGTGATATATTAATAAAAAGTGTATATCTGTATGCGGGAAGGCATACCGATTAAAACTAACCCAAACATTGATGAATTCACTTATAAGGGAACCCACTGATAGTTTATCCTCTTCCCAGGGTCACAAAAAGTGGCAAGGCTGTCATGTTTAGGCTTGTCTGATGCACTGTGACCACTGAATTCAAATTCCCTAATGATGAATTTGCACGATAATTCCATCCCGAGATATGGTTTTATACTGCAAATTGCATATTAGGGAAGACTGTTATTCCATAGTCCGCCCTGGACAGCCCACGGGCCCTCCTTACCCATGTGAGTGATCAGGGTCATACGGCCCCACCCCTTTACACCCATAGAAAAAGGGAATGCGAAGGACAGCTCTCAGTTCTCACCTTACCATCAAAGAACGAACATCCGAGAACCTACGGGCTTATCATCGAATCTCTGATTGATGACGGACATTTTAAATGCAAATAACCTTCTATTCTGCCTTATTTCTTTTCTGCTGTATATTATGTCTCTTATTGCTTTGTAACATAATTTTTCTATAAATATTTTACTGCACCCAAACTTGACCTTTTCATTATTAAACCTTATTCTGAAAAGTGTTAATCTTGTCCTTAAAGCTCTTAATGAAAGCTATAACGAATCTGTTCCTTTGAAGAGCGATACTGTTTAAAAAAACCCATCTGAATATTCCTGTCTGTGGTGACAGCGTGTGTTACAGGTGGTTATTCTAAAATCATATTAGTATTGCTAATTGTTGGAGACCTAACACCCTGAATCAAAGGTTAGTGGTGGCACTGAAAGGGTTATTTGTTTGAATTAGCCCGGTAACAATCGCTCTCAGGTGGCTGGCACTTAAGACGGTGGTCCCGCAAGCTGGGAAATCTTTGTGCTGGATGCAGTTGAGAGTGGTATTGTTGTGTTAGTGACAAGCACGGTGTGAGATCAGGGGGGTCCTCGGTCACCTGTCGGTGAGGAGGGCAGTGATCTGATACCCGCGTTCATCACAGTTACTACCCCAGCTGCTCAGACTATTCCACTGGGAGTGGTGGGATGACAATCCTAAGGAACATACAAGACAGAGCGCTATATGGAAAATGACCACAAGATGGTGCTAAAATATGTCTGTCGTAAATTACAAATAAATTACATGTTTAAGTAAATCAGTACATCAATCCCCCACCAAGTAGGCTTAACTGATTTATGTTACTTCCTCTCTAAAGATTTAAATATTAATTCTAGGCAGGCACAATTTCTAGTGGGCAGTACTAATTTTTGCCTAGAACATAATTATTTCTTGTTTTCCAACCAATTCTTCTAACAAACCCATGGGGCAGTGTTTTGTTCTCTACCTACAGCCTGCTGGAACTTGCAGTTCATGAAGATCTGCTCCCTGTGTCAGCTTGGCTTCCTAGACCACATGTCTCAAGATCCTTTGCTCTTCTATCGAGTCCCGCTCTACATTCAGGATATGACACTGTAGTATCCAAGCTGGGCGTTGGAGGTAATAATCTCTCTTTAGTTAACTGTAGAGTGTCTTCTTTCCCCTTTTTTTGTGCAGGCAATCTATCCAGCACATGGCTACATATATTTCATTAGCTGCTTAACATGTATGCGGTTAAAAAGTAGTATTTTTCATTTCAATAGTTTTTATTGAAGATTTTTCAGTAATACATACAATGGTCACAGTGCTCATTCAATTCTGTATCATAAACAATATATCTTCATCATATTGACGATACAGCAATTCGATAGTTCAGCACTTAATGGGGAGACCCCATTGTATGTTATTCTTCACGTAACTTTAAAAAACAAACGAAAAGGAAAAGAAAAGGGAAATAACAAGGAAGAAAAACTTGCTCGGGAGATAACCAAGTTTACATTACCCAGTTCGTCAGTTAGGGTTTCTGCTTCATATTAACCCCTTCCTACTTTCCTACTTCTGCTCTCATCTCCCTCCCTTCCTATTGGCTTATAACAGGGTAACCATTCCGAGAATTTACCAACAATACCCCGGGGTATGCGGGGGTTCCTCCCCTAGTCCTCCCAGATCTCTCTACTTGCCGGGATGACTAGAGGAGTTCCCCCCTTTATTAAACATATTAGGTTACCTAAAAGTCACATGTATTTATTAGTCCATTTACTCCATGATATTTCAAACGAAGTGATACGACCGGATCTGCCGGCCGAGAGTTTTTCACATATGCAACTAGCTTTTGTCCTGTGAATTATCTCTTGAATATCCGGGGGATCTTCTTGTTTCCATTTATTGGTTATTGCTAACCTTGTAGCAACTAGAATATGAAATACAATAGTCCTGTCTACTTTAGGGATCTGGTCAAGTTGCAGACCAAAGAGAGCTAGTAGGGGGCATGGATTCAGCTTGTTCCCAGTGACATATGAGATACATTCAAATACTTGACTCCAAAGGGTTTTCAGTTTGGTACATGACCATAGAATATGATAGAGACTCCCTATTTCTCCGCACTTACGCCAGCAAGTGGGAGAATGGTTCGGGAATATGCAGTTAAGTCTATCTGGTAGTACGTATCCTCTATAGACGGTTTTAACCACATTTTCCCAGTGGTTCGCACATTTTGAGAGGCTAAAGGGCCTTCTCATAGCTATATGCCATTGTTCAAGTGGGAGTTTTTTTCCAAGATCTTTTTCCCAATTGAGGATTTGGGGGGGATTAGAGGTGTTATACGAGTGGTTCAGGTGCTTATAAAACCATGAGGTGTTTTTCTGCTCGTTCTGGGGATTCATGAAGACATTCCGGATCTTTTCATCAACCTTCGCTAGCACAGATTGGTTTGACCTATGAAAGTGATTTATTTGCGCTTGTTTAAACGTTGTTCCCCAGCTTGTGTCCGGAGGGGGGGGGGGAGGTTTGTTGCCTGTGGTGTGTCTGTATCCACGGTATGGTCTTTGTGGGTATTTATCTGGAAGTGGGATTAGGAATTCATACGCCTTTAATAGAATGGGTACTGCTATTTGTGTGTTGTGTTGCCTTGCCAGGTTAAGAGTATAATTCCACGCTTCTAAAAAGTAGTATTGAGGGCAAAAACATTGAAGATGTTGTCATATGCCTTTAATTATTTCCACTTCCCCTTTGTTACATCACTTCCATATTTTAATTTAAATAGCCTATTATCCAGCTACTATATGGCTTTGATAAATTGGCAGGACCTCAAAACACCTAGCCATGGCAACCTGGTAGCTTGCTGTCCAAGCCTCATTTTGGTCCAGTGGTTGTGGCTTCCCCCCAGCTCTCCAGCAGTTCCTGTCTGGTCACTTCCTGTCTGCTGTGATGTCATGTCCGGTCCGTCGGTCAGTGGTTGGCCACTGCTCAATTTATCCATCTATACACCGGTGAGAACCCCACTTGGAGCCCTCTTGATGTTACCCTGGGCATAACACTTTTTGGTGTAAACAAATGTGTCGCACTGTAATACTAATATGGGTAGTCACTAAAGTGACATGTGCAAAACAAAATTCATGGTAGATGATGAAAAAACAGGTGCAAATGCAAATATAAAGTACTAATGAAGTCCATTCAATGTATTGCCCAATGCATATGGTATCATGAACATATTAGTGAAAAAACAGCTGAAATTAGCTGAAAAATCCAATGACTGATCCACCACCAATCAGTGAAGATGTGTGCTTACCTGAGTCCCCCTAATACTTACCTGAGCCACATTTATATCCAGCGATGTGCACGAGTGCCTCAGCCATCCAGAACTCCCCCTGCTGATTAACTGAGAGACAGCAGTGGTGCTATTGGGCTAAACCACGGCTCTGTGCCTGAATGGACACACAGAGCTGCAACTCAGGTTCCCCCATAGCAAGCTGCTTGCTGTGGGGGCACTCAAAAGCAGGGAGGAGCCAGGAGCATCAGTGAGAGACCCATGAAGAGAAGGTTTCAGGCTGCTCTGTGCAAAATCACTGCACAGAACAGGTAATTATAACAGGTTTATTATTTTTAAAGCAAACAAACGAGACTTTAGTATCACTTTAAGGTCCTACATTGAAGCACCCACAGTATCCAGGGTCCTTTTAACTACCTGCTTTTGGCTTGTGGAGGACCTGAAGAGGAAGCCCAAATTAATGCAGAGAGAACGAGAGAGAACCAACCAACTACGTGCAGATAGTATATTTTTTATCTTTAATAAACACTGATTTAAACAAAGTAAAAGTTGTCACATCACCAGCAAGTGGCTTGTAAAAAGAAATAGTCTTTATTGGTCTCTCAAAACAGACAACACAAATAGCTTTCTTCAGCAAAAGCAAAGCAAACAGCTCATAGCCGAGGTATAAGGAAGCCAAACATATCAACAGGCTCAGCTCCAGACTCTCGGCCCCAAACTGGTGTTTAGGGTTACCACTCATTTTGGAGTACATAACTAGCTGTGGGAGTTCAGCAAAACTAGTGTCTCAGTTTTCATTTCACACTTGCTCACAGCTGTGAACCCTTCCCCTCTACCTCACCGACTGATGGCTTAACCCCTTTGGGACCTGCAATTAGGGTTTGGAGGTTCTTTTCCCATCCAAGATTCCTCTGAACCTCTGAATTTCCAGGTCCCAAGCGAGGACTTACCAATCCAGATATTACTGAAAATCAATCCTCTCCTCTCTGACTGGACTACCTCCGGAACCCCTAACCCTGCATTGGTGAGACTCTAACAGTACTAACAGTATCTCCTGAGCTCCCCCTTAAAGGGACTTCAAGTCAAATAATGGCACTGGCATTCTGTAATAGTATAGATACAAACTGTACAGATTGGCATGTATACAATGGCTGGCTAAACTGCAATATATAAAAGCTGACAAGTTTCAAAAGTGTTACATGAAGATACCAAGACATTAATAGAGTGAAATAAAAGCACAGCTATCTTACAGAATGCCTATTGTAATTTTGAAACATAAAATAAGAGAGTGGAAAAAAGAAAGAAAGAGGGAGAGAAAGAAAGAGAGAAAGGTAGAGAAAGAGAGAGAGAACGAGAGAGAAAGAGAGAGAGAGAGAGAGAGAAAGAGAGAGAGAGAAAGAGAAAGAGAGAGAGAAAGAGAGAGAAAGAGAGAGAGACCTCTATGACAATCATGACAATCTCAGAGTGGTTACGTCCCAATCCCCAAGGCCTCCATCAGGTCA
>BLSH010074503.1:834122-850439 GCA_018402905.1 Glandirana rugosa | reverse complement strand
CAGGCATCCAACAATCAAAGAGGACAGGCCTTTAGGTGAGGTAGCTTTTACATTTAGGTGTTTCAATAAAGACAAACCAAGAGGTCCACATAATTCGAAATTGGTCAGCTTTCTCCCTAATTTGAACAAGTACCCATTCCATTTGCATCATTTCCTTCAAAGTCTCAAGCCACTCCTCCAAGAAAGAAATTACATGATAGATGTTAACAATTGTGACCTGTAGTCATTTGATAGGCGGGCAGTTCCACCAAATATGGATATACCGTATTTTCTGGGGTATAAGACTACTTTTTATACTAAAAACATCCCCCAAAAATCGGGGGTCGTCTTATACTCTGGGTACTGTAGCTTTGGCTACATACAGAACGTCCATATAAAATGTTTAGCCCCCTGGATGTGTAATACTGTAGCTTCGGCTACTTACAGAACGTTCCTCTGCTGTAGTACTGCATGTACCGCACTGAGCCAATCAGGGCAAGCGGTGTATTCTATTAATGCATACAAAGCCTGCTCGGATTGGCAAAGGTTGTATAAGCCCGCCTCTCTGACTCAGGCAATCCGAGCAGGCTTTGCATGCATTAATAGAATGCACCACTTGTTGTGATTGGCTCAGCATAGGGCATACAGTATTAGAGCATAGGAACATTCTGTAAGTAGCCAAAGCTACAGTATTACACATCCAGCGGGGTAAAACATTTAATATGGACGTTCTGTATGTAGCTGAAGCTAAATTACTGTATTAGGGCACATCCAGCGGGCTAAAACATTTAATGTGGACGTTCTGTAAGTAGCCGAAGCTACAGTACCGGTACTGTATTACACATCCAGCGGGCTAAAAGATTAATAATAGGGAAGTTCTGTATGTAGCCGAAGCTACAGTACTGTATTAGGGCACATCCAGTGGGCTGATGTTATTAAATGGTGTTGCCTCGGAAGGGGGGTAGTCTTATATGGCGAGTATAGGGCAAACCCTATGATTTAACTGGAAAATTAGGGGGGGTCGTCTTATACGCCCAGTCGCCTTATACGCCGGAAAATACGGTAAGTGCCTCAATAGCGGAGGCAATGCCAGCAGATATTATTTAAAGCGGAGTTCCATGCTTTTTTTTGTTTATTAAAAGTCAGCAGCTACAAAAAGTGTAGCTGCTGACTTTTAATAAACAGAAACTTACCTGTCTCCTGGTCCAGCGACGGCTGCTCCCGAAGCCTTGCTTGTCTCCCCCCTCCTCCCTGCGGTGCCGGCATTGCAAGTGTGGGCACCGGCCGTGGCTTCACGGCCGGGCACGCACTGCGCATGCGCGAGTCTCGCTGCGTGTTGCCAGTGGCCAGGCAATCTTCTGGGACCTGTGACGTGTCCCAGAAGATTGCCAGGAGGGAGGGGCCGCCTAGGAGCAGAGGAGGAGTTGCCTAGGCGGCCCCGAGGCGGAAGGTGGAAGAGGGACAGGAAGTCCCTCTGAAACCTGGGGACACACTCCCCCCCCACAAAAATTACATGCCAAATGTGGCATGTAAGGGGGTGAGGAGTGCTTAAAGCGGAAGTTCCATTTTTGGGTGGAACTCCACTTTAAGATGAGGAATGGGATACTGATTTTGCCCTAGACCAGTGCAATTTTTGTTTCCTGGCCTTAAGGTCACTTTTTTATCCATTTAGTTACTTTGTACGTTTATCACTGCACTTTATATATGTGACTTTCTCCTTTACACATGCATAGTAGAGTGTGGGTCTTCGGGCCTACTCTGAAATCTAAGGGAGGATGTGTAATCATCAGATTTGTTTCTCCCTTGCCTTGGGGTTCTCTTATTAGGACAGCCCCAACCAGTATGCTTTGGTTGGCTTTGACTGATCATGAGGAGTGGGGTCTACCAGGCTTTTTGGCTAGGTGGACCTGAGTATACCCTGCCCCACTCAGGAGCTCAGGAGTCTTGCACTCCAGGGGGCTAGGGAGGGGACCAAATCCCTACCCTAGTGGGTTTGTTTGTGTGTACGTTCACATGCACTTTTTATGCACACATTGGTGTTTTGTGCAACGCAGTGTGGGCTAAAAAAAAATATATCTTATTGAGCATTGATGGCAATAGTACCATCTCATTAAGATTTTATAATTATGATTTGTGCTTTACAAGAGACACTTTTTTTGCTATTCCCCAGTGGTGCAAAACACACCACAATCTGTCTCCCACTGAGTTTGAAATGGCAATTGGGTAGCATATTTACTGCTCAAGAGAAGATTATTTATTATAGAGATAGTATGAGAAGGTGGTTGGGACTGAGTACAAAGCTGTTTAAATGCCATCAATGGCCAATAAAAGTTACAGCCTTGAGGGAAGGATCTATAGAGGCTTAACAATTGTAAATGTAAAAACCAGGTAGAGCTCCAACTTTGACAAAAGTGGGGCATATTAGCCAACAAATAGCATCTTTAATGGACACTGAACATTGAACCCTATGTATGAAAGTCACAATGTAAATTGCTAATCCACCTAAACATTCTTGAGATATCTTCAGGAAAAATCATGGTTATTCATAAACAGATTCTTCTTCAAACGCAATTGTTTCCTCTTCAACATTCACATAAAGTTCAGTACTGGACCGTTTTTCCTACCAAAATAAAAACATATATAAATATACCCTTCGGAAATGCAGGTAAATTGAGGACAAAGTGAATGGTGCACTCCTCCTGTACAATATTGAGCCTTTTATCCTTAGTGCTGGGTGAAGCACTGTATTCGTGAGTGATTTTTACTTGATGGATTTCTCTTTCTTTTAATAAATGTGTTACACTATGATCCCTCTATCTTGAATATAAATGAAGATAATATAAGTCATAGCCATTGGAGGAAGACCAGCGGTGCATTTAATAGCAGTGCTTGTATGGCCAACCTATTCAGTTAGCTGGTCATCTCCATTTGGTGAGTCTATTTTCACTGGGGTTATATCCGTGGATAAAAATCTATATTGTTATACTCCCGGGCATGAATTACTTGGAGATTGGACTGCACTGTGGAATGATTTGCACAATAAATGGATTATACTTTGCACTTATTTCATTTTGAAGTTTTGCACATAATAGTTTGGCAATGATTATATTCTTATGTGGCAATTGCCACCTTGGGGGTGTCAGAATGCAGTGATCCACCCTCAACAACACACTGTTTCTTTCATCCAGAGTCATAAAGAACAGGCCGGTACTTTGTTTTGTTTTTTTATTAGGGGATTTGAACTTGGATGGGGTAGGGATGATTATCGGATGCCCAGTAGAATGATCTTGAATGGGACCTTCTATATACACTTTTGTATATACACTTGTTCCTCTAGCACATCACTTGCTCCAGTTAACTCTTGGTTCTTCTCTCCTGCACTTCACTTATTTCCAGCCTAGCTAGCACATGGTGAGACCTGCTCTGGCTTTGACCAAGCCTCAGTAACCGACCTTTTGAAGGCAGGGATCGTGGACCCCTATAGCGTAAAGAAGCACTTAGTTGGTGCCAGCCAGCTATGATGGACTACTGCTCCCAGGCCAACCTCCTCCAGGACCCGCCAGCCCTCCCGGCCGCTACGGCCTGCTCCACTGCCCAGTGATACCACAATCCCCCCTGGCTCCTGCAACCCTCCCAGACCGTTCACTCTATCCTTCCAGCCTGCGCCGGTGTACCTCCTCCAGCTTCCGAGGGTGTGTGTCACTCACCGACACCAGTGGATCCCCTACTGAGCTTCTCCCAGCAGCACCTCTCTGTTGCTCTCCTGCTCCCTTGGTCAGGACTCCTCTGTGGTTTGTACAAGGAGCCCTTTCCTTTTCCCGAGCCTCCAGGCCCCCCAGACTGGGAGCTCCCTCGAGGGCCTCCTCAACGTCTGCTACATCTCCAGCTCTTCCACCCAAACACTCCTCCCCCGACTGGGCAGACCCCAGGTACTTAAGTAGGCCTTCCCCCTGCCAATCCAGGATGGGGATTGGTCAGAGCTCCTTAAGATACTTCAGGCAGTTCCACTTCCTTTTCCCCACCCTTTCTTCCAGAACATTCTGAGCCTAAAAGGAGGGGTTACCAAGGAGTATCACTGCCTGCAATCACCAGTCCTCCCCGAGCCACTCCCCTGCCCAGAATCAAAACAACCAGGCCTGCATTTAGATCAGGCATGACTCAATTTCATTTCACCTACCTAACAGCAGAGGGTGCTACACTTATAACTGTATTCCTTTTATTTAGAGTTGCTTTATATTGAAGCAAATCAAATCTGCTTTTTAAAAAAAAAAAATATCTAAAACAATACACATAGAAAACATTTATAAACATTCTCTAATGCAATTTTTTTTGTTTACATCAATAAGATTACATTCACCTTATTAGCATTGATGCCACATTCTGTGTTTTCATACAAAGAGTCTGGTTTATGCTGCTTGGCTGTAGAAACGGGATCCTCGGTTTTATTTTTTTCCTCAGTGTTCTTTGCTCTAGGACTTTAATCATAAACAAATGACTGCTATGTGTAACAAGTAGGAACATTTGATGTATATATATATATATATATATATATATATATATATATATATATATATATATATACAGTTGTGCTCATGAGTTTACATACCCTGGCAGAATTTTGATTTCTTGTCCATTCTTCAGAGAATATGAATGATGACACAAAAACTTTTCTTTCACTCATAGTTAGTGTTTGGCTGAAGCCATTTATTATCAATCAACCGTGTTTACTCTTTTTAAATCACAATGACAACAGAAACTACCCAAATGACCCTGATTAAAAGTTTACATACCCTGGTGATTTTGGCCAGATAACATGCACACAAGTTGACACAAAAGGGTTTGAATGGCTAATAAAAGGTAACCATCCTCACCTGTAATCTGTTTGCTTGTAATTAGTGTGTTTGTATAAAAGGTCAATGGGTTTCTGGACTCCTGAAAGACCTTTCATCCAGTGCTGCACTGAGGTTTCTGGATTCTGAGTCATGGGGAAAGCAAAAGAAATGTCAAAGGATCTGCTGGAAAAGGTAGTTGAACTGTATAAACAGGAAAGGGAAATAAAAAGATATCCAAGGAATTGAGAATGCCAATCAGCAGTGTTCAAACTCTAATCAAGAAGTGGAAAATGAGGGGTTCTGAAACCAAACCACGGTCAGGTAGACCAACTAAAATTTCAGCCATAACTGCCAGGAAAATTGTTGCAAAGAAAAACCCACAAATAACTTCAGGTGAAATACAGGACTCTCTGAAAACATGTGGTGTGTGGCTGTTTCAAGATGCACAATAAGGAGGCACTTGAAGAAAGATGGGCTGCAAGGTTGAGTCACATGAGGAAAGCCATTACTACGCAAATGCCACAAAGTATCCTGCATACAATACACCAAACTGCACAGAGACAAGCCTCAAACCTTCTGGCACAAAGTCATTTGGAGTGATGAGACCAAAATTCAGCTTTTTGGCCACAACCATAAACCCTACATTTGGAGAGGAGTCAACAAGGCCTATGATGAAATGTACACTGTTCCTACTGTGAAACACGGAGGTGGATCGCTGATGTTTTGGGGATGTGTGAGCTACAAAGGCACAGGAAATTTGGTCAAAATTGATGGCAAGATGAATGCAGTATGTTATTAAAAAATACTGGAGGAACATTTGCATTCATCAGCCAGGAAGCATGGGACGTACTTGGACATTCCAACATGACAATGATCCAAAACACAAGGCCAAGCTGACCTGTCATTGGCTACAGCAGAATAAAGTAAAGGTTCTGGAGTGGCCATCTCAGTCTCCTGACCTCAATATCATTGAGCCACTCTGGGGAGATCTCAAACGTGCACTCCATGCAAGACAGCCCAAGAATTTCCAGGAACTGGAGGCTTTTTTCCCATGAGGAATGGGCAGCTTTACCATCTGAAAAGATAAAGAGCCTCATCCACAATACTACAAAAGACTTCAAGTTGTCATTGATGTTAAAGTGGGCAAAACACAGTATTAAGAACTGGGGTGTGTAAACTTTTGATCAGGGTCATTTGGGTTGTTTCTGTTGTCATCATGATATAAAAAGAGTAAACCCAGTTGGTTGACAATAAATGGCTTCAGCCAAACATTAACCATGAGTGAAAGAAAAGTTATTGTGTTATCATTCATATTCTCTGAAAAATGGCCAAGAAATCATAAATTCTGCCAGGGTATGTAAACTTATGAGCACAACTCTCTCTCTCTCTCTCTCTCTATATATATATATATATATATATATATACACACACATACACCAATACAGTATCTCCAAAAGTGAGTACACCCCTCACATTTTTGTAAATATTTTATTATATCCTTTCATGTGACAACACTGAAGAAATGACACTTTGCTACAATGTAAATTAGCAAGAGTACAGCTTGTATAACAGTGTAAATTTGTTACTTTGTTTTCATAGTAAGGATGGATAAAAACAGCAATGTGTTTGTATTAATATGGATTTCTCTATTAAGCACATGATGGACTAAAGAATATCCAAGCTATGTCTTTGTAATAAGACAATGTAGAATATTGCTCCATGTCTGGTAATATGTTTTGTCTCTCAGTTTTCTGTAATCTCATTGAATTCTAAAAATAAAGAATTATTCAAAAACAATTTGTTATTTTTGTTTGCTTCCTAACCTTCTATTCAAGACATGGGTCGTATAAAAAACATATTTCCATCCACCTACTTTGAAGGCATTTCATCAACTAGGTAAGATTTGCAACAATATATATATATTTTGCTATGACAATCTTTATCATTTGACTAAACCAAACAAAAAAAAATAAAGAAAGAAAGAAACAAGATATGATTACTGTTTTTCAGCTTTAGTTCATCCCTGCGTACTTTGTAAAATATTAAAGGGTGTAACCCCCATTACTTCAGTGCAAATGTTTCTTTGAGGTAGCTTCTGATTGACTACCAAAGGTTCTCTTGCCAAGTAAAGGTTGAATGCCTCAGCTGTAATAATGGCTCACCTGCTAATCAACAGAAGCTTCAGTGTAACAGCAATCAACAAGAGGGCAGCGATTCCGACTCCAACAGCAATCCCAGCAATCACAAGATAGTTTGCATTATCCGCTACAATAAAAGATACATACGCAGTTTTTTAAATTCATGGAAATTCCAGACTATATATTCTACTGAATCCTAAATACAAAAATACTAGTCATTTAGGCAAAACTAAAGGCAGATTCAAAGCTATGGTATCCCCAGTAGTAACCTATGGCTGTGAAAGTTGGACCTTAACCACTTCCCGACCGCGCGCCGTGTTTTCAGGGCGGCAGTCGGGATGCTGAGCGCGAATTGCCGTAAATAAGCGGCGATCTGCAATCAGCCACCAGGGGGCGCGCGCACCGCCGCACTCCTGGGCAGTGTGCCCGCGGCTCGGGCGGACCCGATGTCCGCCGGCGTGCCGCGATGAGTGGCTACAGGGAAAGAACGGGGAACCGCCGATGTAAACACAGCGGTTCCCCGCTCTGTTAGTAGGGGCATGAGTGATCTACTGATCCCTGTCACTGGGATCAGTTAGATCTCTCATGCCCATGTTAGCCCAACCCCCCCACAGTAAGAACACACCCAGGGAACACAGTTAACCCCTAGCTCCCCCCCCCCCAGGTTAACCCCTTCACTGCCAATGACATTTATACAGTAATCAGTGGACATTTAAATTTCTGATCGCTGAATAAATGTCATTGGTCCCAAAAAAGTGTCAAAAATGTCCGACATGTCCGCTGCAATATCGCAGTACCGCTAAAAATCGCAGATCTAGTAAACTAGTAAAAAATAAAAAAAAAATAAAAACCCCAGAAATGAATTCTCATCATCCGTAAACACGGCCACTTTTGCGCAAACCAATCAATGAACGCCGATTTTTTAAATCACAAATATGAGGAATTATATAAATCAGCCAAAAACGGTGAAAAAAAATGTTTTTTTATATTTTTTTTTTGGATTTGAATTTTAGAAAAAAGTAAGAAATTTGTTTTTTTTTTGCAAAATGGTCACTCTTCTTTTGTTTATAGCGGTTATCAGAAATGACGCAGTGGCGATCAAATACCACCAAAAGAAAGCTCTATTTGTGGGAAAAAAAGGACGGAAATTTTGTTTGGGTACAACGTCGCACGACCGCGCAATTGTCAGTTAAAGCGACGCAGCGCGGAATCGCAAAAAGTGCTCTGGTCCTAAAGCTGGAAAACCTTCCGGTTGGTAAGTGGATAAGGAAGGCTGAATGGCGAAGAATTGATGCTTTTGACCTATGGTGTTGGAGAAGTCTCTTGAAAGTCCCTTGGATGGCAAGATGATCAAACCAGTCAATCTTGAAGGAAATCAACCCTGAATATTCATTGGAAGGACAGATCCTGAAGCTGAAACTCGAAAATTTGGTCACCTAATGTGAAGAAAGGACTCATTGGAAAAGGCCCTGATGCTAGAAAACATGGAAGGAAAAAGTAGAAGAGAACGACAGAAAACAAGATGATAGATAGCATCAAAGAAACAATGAACATGAAGATAAGCAAGCTCCGGGAGGTAGTATAGGACAGAAAAGCCTGGAGTGCTATGGTCCATGAAGAGTCAGACACAACTAAATGACTGAACAACAACAAAAGGCAGATAAAAAAAAATGAAAAAAAAAAAACACCAATTCAAACAGTGTTCCTATATAGGAAAAGAGCAATTAATTTTTCTAAAGCAACTAGTCTGAGGGGGGGATTTATTAAAATGCTTTGCAAATGTCTCAACATTTGTAGATTGTAAGCTCTAACGAGCAGGGCCCTCTGATTCCTATTGCACCGAATTGTAAAGTAACTGCAATGTCTGCCTTCATTTTGTAAAGCATTGAGCAAACTGTTGGTGCTATATAAATCCTGTATAATAATAATAATAATAATAATAACCAATAATTCCTGTAATGTTTGTAATATGTGTGGAATAGTTAACTTGTTGCCTTTCGCTTGGTGAATGTAACAAACTCTAGTAATCGGCCATAAGAGGAAAATCAATATACAAAAACAATTTGACAAAATTGTAATAATCAGAAAAATGATATTATAATTTATGTTATTATTAGTACATTGTAAATAAAAAAGTATGCATTAGTAAATTGTAATGCAATTTGTGTTCTATGATTTTTATCAACACATTTTGTTTTATATGTAAGTTCATGAATTTGAATATGATCAATTAATATGGAATTTCATATTATTACAAACACTCTTGTATTTATATTTTAGGCCCCCCCAAGAAATCAGAGAACTTTGAGCCCCCAAAACTTGATGTCTGTCTTATGTCTTCTTTTATAAATTGACATCAGTTTTAAAATATTTTTGGGCTGTGAGTTCCTTAGGCCAGCCATAGACAGTTTAAATCTCAGCCACTTCAGTAGGAACCGGCTGGGATTCGAACCATGTGTGGGCAGGCTGAATGTACCAAGTTAGGGTAAAGCCAGTCTGCTGGATTTTCTTGTGATTATAGCAAGTGGCTGCTTTAGCCGCTAGCAACAATCACTGTCTGCATAATGTTTTGGCAGGAGGGTTTCCCCTGTCAGTACTGTCTGTGTTGATGGGGGAATCATGCAAATTTCTTTCCTGCAACCCATAGTTGCAAGAAATACATGTTCACCATCTATGGCCTGCCTTAGTCTAGAAGAAAACAAAATACACATCAATTCAAAAATGTCCGTAAAAAAGAAATCAGTAAGCAATTTTTTTTTTTTTAGTAGTCTAATGAGACCATTTATACATTTCCTTTGATAATGTTTCTATACTCATTCATATGTAACAAATAATCCCTATAATTTTTTGTAATATGGGTGTAATAGTTCCCCTGTTGCCTTTCGCTGGGCGAATGTAACAACCCCTAACATTCAAACCTAAAAGATAAATAGCTTAAAGTGGTAGTAAACCCTCCTATCATTGTCAGTCAAGGAAGCTGCCATCTTGGCCTCTGTTTAATCTACAACTGCCAGGATGCTGCACATGTGATCAGCTATGACACCAGCCATTGGATGGTTTGATAGTTTGGTTTAGAGCACAACCAATGGGAGTGTTACATTTCCAGCACGTGCCGGAAATGTATCTGGGTTTTAAACTGTTAAATGGATGGGTTTACTACCGCTTTAAGAACATTCAACAATGAGAGTTATTAAGCTAAACACATTCAACAATTAGGGGATATAACATGAGGGAGACTTCTGAACGAGAGGGAGTGTTCTTCTGTACTTCTATATGATAGGTGGGGTATTCCTTGGTTGGTTTAAAATTACACAAAAACAGGCATCAGCACATTTACTTACATTGCACAATGATATTGATGGTTTTATTAACGGCCCGAATTTTATTTTGAGCCAAGCAGTGATATTTATCTGCCTCGCCGGCTGTTATATTGCTCAGATAGAGCATTAGCTCACTTTTGGTGCCCTTAATGAGCACGTTCTTCTCTCCCTTCATCCAGGTCACCTGAGCTCCTGGGTTACTGTCCACAGAACATTTCAGAACCAATGAGCTTCCTTCTTGTACTGTCACCTCCTGATTTGTGGTGCGGTCAGTGCTCGTGTGGTTTTGTATTTCTGTAAGAGAGCCAAAAAAAACTATTAAAGAGACACTGTCATGTCTATGGACCCCCTCTCAATTCTACTGATACTTACCTCTCCAGTAATCCCCTATTGATCTTTCATCTAGCCTAAAAGAAGGGGTGATGTCATTGCCTTCATCATGTGACAGTGCTTGGGACTAGCGATTGGCTGCTAGACCTGAACACACGGGAGGTGGTCACCTGCTCCCCCATTCCTGGGAGCATTGAGTGTGTTGAGCCATTTAAGCTACATTTAAGCCATTCAACCACTTGCCGACCGCGGAGCGACTATAAGTGGCGACAGCATGGCTCTGTCCCGCTAATCAGTGCTTATAGTCATCACTCGCGTGCACGACGGCTAGGGGGCGAGCGTGCGCTGCCGGCAGCGCGCGCTCATCATGCTCAAGCCCACCACACTTTCCCTGAGCGGGGCTTTGGGTCGGGCGGACTCGATGTCCCCGCGATGGCCTGTGACAGAGACAGAACGGGGAGCTGCCAATGTAAACACGGCGGTTCCCCGTTCTGACAGGCGGCATGTCAGAGATCTACTGATTCGTGTACTCGGGATCAGTTGATCTCTCATGCCCCTGCCAGCCCAGCCCCCACACAGTTAGAACACACATGGGGAACACAGTTAACCCCTTCACTGCCCCCTGCAGGTTAACACCTTCCCTACCAATGACATTTATACAGTAATTACTGGATATTTACATTTCTGATCGCAGTATAAATGTCATTGGTCCCAAAAAAGTGTCAAAAATGTCCAACATGTCTGCCCCAATATCACAGATAAAAATCGCAGATTGCCGCCATTACTAGTAAAAAAAAAAATGTAAAAATGCCAGAAATTAATTCTCATGGTTTGTAAATGCGGCAACTTTTGCGCAAGCCAATCAATAAACGCTGATTGCGATTTTTTTTACCAAAAATATGAAGAAGTATATAAAATCGGCCAAAACCGATGAATACATGTTTTTTATATTTTTGGATATGTAAAACGTAAGAAATATTGTTTTTTTTTTTTTGCAAAATTGTCACTCTTTTTTTATTTATAGTGGTGATCAGAAATGACGTAGAGGGGATCAAATACCCCCAAAAGAAAGCTCTATTTGTGGGAAAAAAAGGACGCAAAATATGTTTGGGTAGAACGTTGCACGTCCGTGCAATTGTCAGTTAAAGCGATACAGTGCCGAAGCGCAAAAATTGCTCTGGTCCTAATGTGGGAAATCCTTCTGAGGCTGAAATGGTTAAGATAAAGACATGATGGGTGAATTGCTGAAAAGGGGAGTACCAGTAAACACCCTGAATGGGCAAACTGACAGTGTCTCTTTGAATTAAAGGGGCTGTAAAGGTACATTTTTAAAATAACATACATGTTGTATTTACCTCCTCTTCTGGGGTCCCCGCTGGTGCTCCTGGCTCCTTACTATGGGGGCATTTGTGTGGGCTCAATCCTGAGCCATGCTGTGTGATTCTTTTGACACACATATCACAGCTCGGTTCTGCGCTCTACTCCCTCCTAACAGCATTTCATTCACAGTAGCAGGAGCCAATGGCTCCATCTACTATCAATCTGCCCTGTGAGGAAAGGAAGAGAGAGCAGTGCTGCTGCTCTTGGGCAGAGCGCTGGATCTGAGATTTTGCTCAAGTAAGTATTGGGAGGGGAGCTGAAAATTGATTTTTTTTTTACCCTAATGCAGAGGATACATTAAGGTAAATAAACCTCAAGCCTTTACAACACACAATTGTCCTGATAAAAAAAAATAAAAAATTGTTGAAGTAACTTTTTTCCCAAGAGTCCCTGCTCTGACTCAATCAATTGTGTGTAAATTGCAGCTTGAGTTACTGAGCTCTGTAGACAACTGGCTTCTTGTTATATGAAATAAGGAGAACCTGGAAAATGTGAAAAAAAACTTAGAGCACCAGATGCTTGCTTCACGAAAGATACAAAATATGTATTTAATTAAGTAAAATAAAAAAAAGTAATTGTAAACACTAACAAATCTAATTTATTCTGTTAAAACACTGTGGGGGTCATTTACTAAAGCTGGAGAGTGCGAAATCTGGTGTAGCTATGCAAAGAAGCCAATCAGCTTCCAGATTTTATTGCCAAAGCTTAATTGAACAAGCTGAAATGACAAATAGAAATAAAGTGCAGCGCTGTAAACATATTCCTCTGGATAACCAGCACCCAGTGCAATTCCGTGCAGAGATAATATAATAGTGCTTCAGTGCCACTCCACCTTCACCATTCACACTAGCAGCTCACCTCCTATATCAGGCTCTTAGTACTCACAAAAGAAGCACTGAAGCCCAGTGCTCAGTTAAAGACATGTTGATAGTACAAACGTCTTGTTCTGGAGACAGCGATGGCCGCGAGTGACATCACTTCCTGTTCCGGACGCGTTGCGTTCCACAGACCGGAACTTCTTCGGCGGATCCGGAACTTCTTAGGCGGATTTAGCTGAGCACTGGGCTTCAGTGCTTCTTTTGTGAGTACTATTGACATGTTGATAGTACAAACGTCTTGTTCTGGAGACAGCGATGGCCGCGAGTGACATCACTTCCTGTTCCGGACGCGTTGCGTTCCACAGACCGGAACTTCTTCGGCGGATCCGGAACTTCTTAGGCGGATTTAGCTGAGCACTGGTCTTCAGTGCTTCTTTTGTGAGTACTTTTTCACCTATTTAATAAAGCAAAACGTTTTATAAATAGAGAGCACTAGATGTGGTTCTTCTTTACTTCCATGTCACCTATGATTGAATCTGGGTTGTCGATCCTCATTGGAGTATTATAAAGCGGGGATATTGGTATTACTCACCCACCTGAATCATTATTCTGTCCATTGGTTGTGACAACAGGCGTTATCAGGCTCCTGTAATAAGAGCCTGATATAGGAGGTGAGCTGCTAGTGTGAATGGTGAAGATGGAGTGGCACTGAAGCACTATTATATCATCTCTGCACGGAATTGCACTGGGTGCTGGTTATCCAGAGGAATATGTTTACAGCGCTGCACTTTATTTCTATTTGGACATTTTCATAGGATTTTTGATAAATTACCTATAGTGTGCAGCTGCTTTTGGAATCACTGGACTGCGCTATTTGAATTTCTTATATTGTGACAAGCTGAAAGTACAGTAGAAGCTGATTGGCTTCCAGATTCTGAGTGCACCAGTTTTAGTAAATCTATCCCTGTGTGTTGTAAGCATTTTTTAAACACTTTTTAAACATTTTTTAAAACACTTTATTATAATACTTGTTATCACTTTTGTAACCCTTTGGTACATCTCAGTGCTACTGATCCCCTGCAGTTTATTTGTAGTGCAGGCAGCAGCGGCCCATCTATTAGGGGCGCCGGCCCTTAATCTCCATGAAGGGCTACGGACGCATAGATTTCTATGAGTTTTTATTTTTTTTTTGAAGCACATAATTAGAGCCTGGAGGCTCTAATTGGCTTCAAAAAGGTTGGGCTCGGGCGCAGAGCACTGTGCCTCGAGCCTACTCAGTTGTGACATTAGTGAATCAATATTCGCTATTGTCTTGACTTCTCCTTCTGGCCAATCAGGACAGCCAATTTAGACCATATTGGCTGGGAGGAGAAGCTGGTGTTCCATCAGAATAGGCGATCTGACATGAATATCCTCTCCCACCCAGACATGGCGCCTTCAGACCACTGGTACTTCACCTGGGAGCAGCTAGAACACACCGCCCTGGTGTGGATCCAGACACAGAGCTCTCATACCGGCAGCAGGCGGCCAACCTCATGCAAGACACGGGCCAGAGGCTCGGCGTATTCTGATGGAACACTGTGACCTGGATGGGGTAAGTGCAGCCCCGGGGGGGGGGGTTTGTTTGCTGCCCCTCCCAAAAAAATGTAGCACAAGCCATCATTGAGTGCAGGTTTCCTTATGGTGATGATATATTTGTCTCTGCAAGTGTATATTTATATATATAAAACCTTCACTGTACTTTTAGGTTATTAGAACTCATTAGTGTAAGCAGAATAATGGCTTCTATGGTTCAGTTTGCATTAGATTACTTTTGGGTCCTCTTCAGTTCATGCAACAATACCTGGAGTCTCAATGGTAATAAAGATGGAAGGTGGGTCTGTAATATAAAAAGAAATAAAAGTAAACCAATACACGTAGAAGAAAACATTTACAGTATCGGATGATCCGTGTTTTGTAATTTTCCTATTCTGTGGCTACCATAATGCAGTTTTAATTGAATGAGTCACAATTTTAAAATCCAAAACCAAAGTCATGCCTGCAAAGAAAAGGATTGATAGTTACCACTCTTGTCTAAGTGTCAGATACCCCTCTGTCTCTGTAGGACAAAATAGTGATGTAGGGCTGGCGGAAGGAACCAAAGAGCTTTGGGCATTTGACACCCATGTAAGTTTACTGGAAGAGGTTTCAGCCAGCATAGCTCTTTAAGAGAGCAGAAATACATATCCTGGACATAGTACATTTGGATTTGAGGTTCATAGTAGTGATAGTTACTTTATAGCAATTAGACATTTGCAATTTGTTTCGTTACAAATTCGTTTTCGGACGAAATTCGGCATATGGTATGGCATTCGGTAAGCATTCGTCAAAAGAGTCTTTCGTTCATTCGGATGCTTCCGAATGAACGAAAGACTCTTTTGATGAATGCGAAAACGAATTGTCAGAAAGAACAAAAATCCGAAACAACAAAAGCCTGAAAATACAAAAATCCACAGGACCGAAAAACGATTCAACCTATGAGTTTAACAAATCTATTACATTTGGATAATGTTGTTTTTCGTATTTTCTATTATAATGAAATTATAAACTATTATTATAGTTTTTATTATTATTATTTATTATTATAAACTATTAAATTATAGGTAAAATAGCTGAAGACAGCAATTCTTCTATTTAGGTCTCTGCACCATAGGAGCTAATTTGGGATAGATTAGATTTACATTTTTATTGGAATTTCCTTTCAAATTCGGCTAAAGTAACTGTTAGTGAACGGAACAAATACAAATGCATCCGAAGTTAAGAATTATCTGAAGGCTGCATCCAAACGAATGAAAAAGAACGAATACAAATGCAGCCGAAGTTACAAATTATCCGAAGTAACGAATGCCGAATCTAAACAAATGGAATGGAACGAATATGAATGCATCTGAAGTTACGAATAATCTGAAGTAACGAATGCCAATCATAACAAATGATCCAATAAATTAAAAAATAAAAATAAAAAACAATGGAACGAAAACGAAACGAAACACATTTTTCGGTACTGCACATGTCTACTAGTGATTAGTGTTGAGCGAACCCGGACTGTAACGTTCGGGTCCGTACTGAACTTTCGGGTGTCCGTGGCACGGACCCGGACCCGGACATTTCAAAAATCGTTCGGGTTCGGTCTGGCTTGGGCTTGCTAAAAACTTTACAGGCCCAGGCCCAGGCACGGTGCCTGTGGGCTTTCAAGTCATGCCTGGGCTTGCAATGTCAGGCCCAAGCGAGTTGTGATTAGTGATCATCTGTACACGTCATGGCTTTTTACACAAAGCAAAGCAAAAGCAAGGTAACAAAAAATAAAAATAAAAAATTAAATAACCTAGTAAACAATACTAACCGTAAGCAATGAAGTCTAATAAGCATTGAAGTCTACGTAAGTATAAGCAAGGTAAGGTAAACAAATCTAAGCCGTAAGCAATGAAGCCTATTAAACATTGAAGCCGACGTAAACATAAGCAAGAAAAAGTAAGCAAAC
>BLSH010074503.1:774317-794290 GCA_018402905.1 Glandirana rugosa | reverse complement strand
TTTTATGTGGCCATTGACTAACATGGGGAGCAGAAAAAAACGTCAGTAGACGCCGGCGTCAAAAAACGCCCGTGTGTATGAGGCCTAAGGCCTCATACACACGGGCGTATTAAAAAAAATAAACAAAACGTTGGGTCCGACGTCAAGGAAAAAAAGTCGACGTTTTTCGGCGTTATGCATTGGCGTTTTTGAGCGTTAGTGAGCGTCGCCGTCAATAGGCGTTTTTTAAAAAAAATCATCCCTCTGCTATTTTTCAACCTAAAAATGTTGGCGTCAAAAAACGCCGGTACAATATTAGTTGGCGTTTGTTGGCGTTAGTTGGCGTTTTGTGGCGTCGGCGTCAAAAAACGTCAAAACGTTACAGCCTCAGAACGCGATGGCCATGGGTTCTACTTTCTGCTCACTAACGCCGACGCCACCTACAGCTCAAAAACGCCGACATTGTTATGGGGCCATTGACTAACATGGAGAGCTGCAAAAAACGCCAGAAAACGCCGGCGTCAAAAAACGTCCGTGTGTATGAGGCCTTATAGTTCATTGACACTTCCTACAGCTTTCAAACAGAAACCCACACAGAGGTACCGGCAAAAAGCCATATTAAAGTGTCTGCAGGAGCATTGCACTCACGATCCACTAATCCTGCTCTGCAGGCTGCTGAGAAAAAAGTAATGAATGCACTTTTTTTTACCTACAAATACATGGGCATATATTATTTTCTTTTTTCAAGAGGCAAACTCATCTTTTAAATCCTGCAATGGTCAACTGCAAGTTGGCTCCAGTTAAAACAATCCTCAACATTATTATATCCAGAGATGTCGACCACATACAGCAGGGATATGCAATTAGCGGACCTCCAGATGTTGCAGAACTACAAATCCCATGAGGCATAGCAAGACTCTGACAGCCACAAGCATGAAACCCAGAGGCATGATGGGACTTATAGTTTTGCAACAGCTGGAGGTCCACTAATTGCATATCCCTGACATACAGGTATATTTTATTATGTAACATCATTGTTCTTTAAATGTAAACTATATTATGTGACATCACTACACTCCAAATATAAATACTATTTTACCATAAGAAATTGCTGTTCTATAAATATAAAGATTATTTTGTCACGTGACCTTACTGCTCTCCAAATATTTTCACTTGTTATTAATTTTATTTTTATTATGTCCAAATGTCAATAATATTTTACAATTTATTTCCAAATATAAATTATATTTTACCATGTGAGGTCACTACTTCCCAGATATAAAGTATGGATTTACTTTTTACTCTATATTATATATTTTATGATTACACTCCAAATATAAATAGACTAGACTTCCCTAAATGTACAGAATATAACTGGGTACCAATATTTATAGGTAAAGTTGATCCAGGGAAAATCCGATTGCCTCTCGGGGGATCGGGAAGGAATTTTTTCCCCTGCAGTAGAAAATTGGATCATCCTTTGCTGAGGTTGTTGCCTTCCTCTGGATCAACTGTGGGTATAAGATTGTGTATTTAATATTGTATGATTTTTTTCCCCCTCTTTTATTGGTTGAACTAGATGGACTTGTGTTTTTTCAACCTGACTAATTCTATGTAACTATGTAAATTATATGAGGGTAGACAGTGCCCCCAGAAGTTTGATAAGGTGTGGTCGGGTTAGATTGAGGTATGTGGCTGAGGATGCAATGGGAGGCTGGTGGGGGGTGGAGGGCTCTGGTGGCTCCTCTCCTCCCGCCGCTGCTCCCCCCCCCCCCCCGCCGCCGCCCCTGGGTCTTGTCTCCAGGGGTGGGGATGTCTGATGGAGGGATGAGGGTGGAGGTTGATTACCCGGAAGGGGAAAATTATATTGTCTTTTCCAGTGGGAATCAGAGCTGCAAAGGTATTTGTGGGCTCTGTGGTGAGGAGGGGTGACCCTCATTTCCCCCCCCCCTTTTATTTTATCCCATTCTATTTCACTACTACCACTTATGCATAATATATATATTATTCCTGTTAAATCTGCTATGCTACCTTATGTAACCTAGACTAAAGTCTTTATGCCTGGTTCTGCTTTCATTATGCTGACAGATGACAATCTAATGTACTCCGTACTGGATATAACCTAAAAACATGCATGATTTTGTGATTCTGATTTGTACAATAAAAACCTACCTGTTAAAAAAATAAATTGTAAATTATATTTTATGAAAAACCATTTAAATATGTTATATTTTACCATGTGACATTGCTTCTCTTTAACCACTTAAGGACTGGCCCATAGCATATGGTCCACCAGCTCCGTGATGTCATCATGGAGGAGTGGAAGAGGACTCCAGTGGCAACCTGTGGTGCTTTGGTGAACTCCATGCCCAAGAGGGTTTAGGCAGTGCTGGGAAATAATGGTGGCCACACAAAATATTGACACTTTAGGCCCAATTTGGACATTTTGACTTAGAGGTGTACTCACTTTTGTTGCCAGCGGTTTAGACATTAATGGCTGTGCGTTGAGTTATTTTGAGGGGACAGTAAATTTACACTGTTATACAGAGGCGTAACTAGAACCTTCAGGGCCCCGGTGCAAGAAATTATGAAGGGCCCCCTGGCCAGGGCCCTTCCCACTGATCCTGGGCCCTTTACGCCTATCGTGGGTCCCTTTATTACGATACTGCAGTGGGGCCCTTTCACAAGTTCTGCAGCAGGCCCCAGGGGGACCAGGGAAGCACACAGGGGCCCTGGGAACAGCAGAAGACAAGTAAACTGGATAGAGGAAAATGGAGGGGATTGGGTCCTCTAAATGCCACCCCGCCATCCCTCCTATTCAGGTGTACAAGGGAGGCACATGGGCCCCCTGGACCATGGGGCCCAGTTGCAATTGCAACCCCTGCAACCCCTATCGTTACGCCCCTGCTGTTATACAAGCTGTACACTCACTACTTTACATTGTAGCAAAGTGTCATTTCTTCAGTGTTGTCACATGAAAAGATAGAATAAAATATTTACAAAAATGTGAGGGGTGTACTCACTTTTGTCAGATACTGTATATATATATATATTAGTATTTTACAAGAGTGATATTACTTCTATTGAAATATAAACTATATATTATCAGAGTGATGCCGTTGCTCACCAAACTATAAATTGCATCAATTATATTTTATTGAATCAAAATCATTTTGTATCTAAATATATACCACCAATGTTATTCAATAGAGACATAATACAGGATAGATCTCAAGATTATATACAATATGGAATATCTCTGCTCTCCAAATATAAAGAATATTTTATAATAAAAATCTTTCTGCAACCAATACACTGTAGTGCAATCACTATTCTCCAGATTTAGGTAAAACTTTTGTTACAGTGGCGTGACTTCTCTCTGAGTATGGTATTCAATAATATTCATTACATTTTAAATATAACCCCTAACAATATCAGTTTACTGTACTAGTGTGATGTTTTGTTCCTTTGCTTGCACGGTCACACCACTTTATCACCTTTACTTGCAAAAGTTATTCACAATGTCATTCTGCAATTTTTACAGGAATTACAATATAAAGGGTGTCATGACTTAATTACCGTATGTTACTTCTTAACACCTTCTTTCTATTTTAACCACTTCAGCCCCAGAAGGATTTGCCCCCTTCCTGACCAGAGCCCTTTTTTGCGATTCAGCACTGCATCGCTTTAACTGACAATT
This sequence comes from Glandirana rugosa, assembly GCA_018402905.1. Classification (NCBI taxonomy): domain Eukaryota; kingdom Metazoa; phylum Chordata; class Amphibia; order Anura; family Ranidae; genus Glandirana; species Glandirana rugosa. The sequence continues at coordinate 790,611 of BLSH010074503.1, read as the reverse complement.
GCGCGGTCGTGGGACTTTGTACCCAAACGATATTTGCGTCCTTTTTTTCCCACAAATAGAGCTTTCTTTTGGTGGTATTTTATCACCGCTGCGTCATTTCTGATAGCCACTATAAACAAAAGAAGAATGCCAATTTTGCAAAAAAACCCAAATTTCTTCTTTTTGCTAAAATACAAATAAAAAAAAAAAATATAAAAAAACTTTTTTTTCATCGGTTTTGGCCGATTTATATTCTTCCTCATATCTGTGATAAAAAAAAATCGCAATCAGCGTTTATTGATTGGTTTGCGCAAAAGTTGCCGTGTTTACGGATGATGAAAATTAATTTCTGGGGTTTTTATTTATTTATTTATTTTTTACTAGTAATGGCGGCGATTTGCGATTTTTAGCGGTACTGTGATATTGCAACGGACATGTCGGAACATTTTGACACTTTTTTGGGTCCATTGGCATTTATACAGCAATCAGTGCTATAAAAATGCACTGATTACTGTGTAACTGCCATTGGCAGTGAAGGGGTTAACCTGGGGGGCGCTCTAAGGGTTAACTGTGTTCCCTGGGCGTGTTCTAACTGTATTAGTGTTTGAGTGGCAGGGGGAGGGGAGTGATCAGGGCTTCCATATAGAGGAAGGCTGTGATCACTCCCTTCCCCCTTTCTTTCGTTCTTTCACTGCGGGGGGGGGGGCATCGCAGGTAGCCGGCAGAGATCGAGTCCGCCGCACCCGCTCTCTGGCCCCCCAGACACAGTGAGCGCGCAAACGCGCCTCCGGCGGCGCGCACTCACAGTGCGCAATCTGGCAGCCGCCATCATATGATGGTTGACGGTCGGCAAGTGGTTAATATGTTTATTATTTTTCACAAAGAATAAAACAATTGGATAGAGACATTGCCATAGCATTCCAGTTTATAGAACATGTCAAGTGATAATAGTGTAGTTAAAGTGGTTGTAAATTCATGACAACCACTTTAAACTACAGGTAAGCCTATAATCAGGCTTACCTGTAGGTCCCGGGAATATCTCCTAAACTTGCACACACATATATATACACACACACATATACACACACACATACACACACATATATATACACACACACATATACACACACACACATATACACACACACACACATATACACACACACACATATACACACACACACACATATATACACACACACATATATACATGTACAATCACAGAAAGCCTTTTAAAAAACGGCATTACTTTCTTCTCTTCCTGACGGGTTCTGCACTGTAGGGAGAGACAAAGAGCACAGCACACAGCACAGATTGCTTTCACTTGAGTATAAGGTGAGGGGGTGCTTTTTCAGCATAAAAAATGTGCTGAAAAACTCAGCTTATACTCGAGTATATACAGTAAGTAAAACATGTTTATTATTTTAATTTGAAAAAAAATTAGCTTTATTATGCGGTGGAGTAGAATTTAATTGTCTCCCATAATTAGGACCAATCTTGAGCATTCAACTATGTAAGAGATTGTATTTTTTTTTTTTCACAATAACATTTTATTGTATGATAAAGAAATAATAACAGTTGTACAATTATACACTTGTAACATGAACATTGTAATGAATACAAAAATTCACAGAAGTAATCGTTGAAAGATAAGCAATGCAATATTGATTGGCATTTCAATCAGTAGAAACCGCTTCTATAACCTTAACAAAATATGACCGATCGCCAATAATACTTCTTGAGTTTCACTAATTGCTCATTTTTGTGCAACCATTATACAATCAATGTTTCTATAAGCAGGTCAAATTAAAGAATGCTACTGTATATGAAGGAAATAAAGAAGGATAAAAGAAGGCATAGAAAAGTGTAAGGATTGCCAAAGCCAGGTAGGTCAATTTCATTTTCTCCCTTCGCCTTTCAGGACAGCACAATGGAGAGAGCGTAGCTCCACCTCTTCACAGGAAACACTGCGTGACAACGCCCCTTTAAAAGCAGCAGCTTCTACCATGCCATCAGTCTTAGTGTTTCCTCCGCCATGGTGGAAGTGCTGCTGGTGAACCAAGAGGTGGCTGCGCTCTTTCCAAAGGAAAGGAGAGGGTTGTATTCTTGTGGCAGTACCTGTAAATGTGACCAGCCCAGCACCCCCCAAGACGGGAGGGAGGTTCTCTGGTGCCGCCTTCCTTCGCTGGCCCATAGAGGTGAGAGTCTGCAGGAGAGAACCCGTCCCTGGTGTCCGGAGGCCGCTGGCGTGCTTAGGCGTGCATGCCAGGTTATTTCTGGTAATGCCAGCTCTGGATCCTGGACGCCAAACAGACGTCAGTTCCGGGGGGTGGGACTTCCAGCAGGGCATGCGGCGAGTGGTTCCGGCCGCTGGAATACAGGAGGAAGGGGCGAGTCAGCAGACTGGGACTTCCTTCCGGCCCTCAAAGGCGAGGTCACCGGGAAAATGGAGCGTTGAAAAGCACAAGGATAGAGTTCCATGCTGCACAGCTATGGAGATCTCAGAGCAGTCGGTTGGAACGGCGGATGCAGACGCCCTGAATCCCAGTCATGCCCAGGTAAGAGAGACACAAGGGGGTCTTTCCTTACACATGGGTGGTTTTTGGTTATGGTAAATGCCTTCCTAGAGGGAAGCCTGCAGCTGCTTGTGGGAGATAAAACTGCTCTCTAGCAGACCGCAAGGAGGGAGCATGTATTGGCTGTGTTTTTATTTATCCTGTATATCTGCATGTCGGTGGTGGCTATGGAGTGGTTTCAGAGGTTTTCACAAATCTGTATGTTTTTTGTCTTCTAGGCCAAAACCTCTGCCAAAGCTGTGTCAGGGAGGAAATGGCCTTCCTGCAAAAAACTTCTGAAAGATTCCCGGCCCAAACCTCTTTGCAGATCCTGCAGATCTTGTTAAAGAGGAAGCAGCACAGGAGTGCAAGGAGTTGTTCTCTTCCGTTAGGAAGGAGTTGGCGGAGACAACAGTTTGTTCCCTTATTAAAAAACAAGGGTCAAAGCATAGCAAAGGCTCCCATCCTGATCCTCTGCCATCTACCTCCCGTCAGGAGGAGGAGGAGTCAGAGGAGGTGATGGCAGTATCTCTCCCTCAGAGGACTCAGAGTGGGAGGACGTAAAAAGGGCCGGGGCATCGCCCGAGCAAATTTGCAAAGCAGCCACCTGGTCCAGTTTTTCGACATTCATGAGGCACTACAGACTAGACCTCCTGTCGACTTCAGATCAAGTCTTTGGCAGAAAATTCTTACAAGCTGTGGTCCCGCCCAGAAGTAAGTACTTGGTTATCATCCACATTGTTCTGTCCTCAAAAGGCGAAGGGAGAAAAACCTTAGTTAGACTTATGGTATTTCTAAGAGCCTTTCAGGACAGCAGTTACTTCCCTCCCTATTATGTATATATATATGGGTATATGTATGTGGATACAAAGGTATAATCGCAGTTGCTCGATGTGTTATTTATATTTTCCAGCATGTCGGAGGAGTTCTTTAAGATGACTGACGGCATGGTGGAATCTGTTGTTTTTAAAGGGGCGTTGTCACGCAGTGTTTCCTGTGAAGACGTAGAGCTACGCTTTCTCCATTGTGCTGTCCTGAAAGGCTCTTAGAAATACTGTTACCGGTAAGTATAACTAAAGTTTTTTTGTTAGGGAGTCAAATTCTTCTGAATATTTTAAAACGACCCAAACATTCCATGTTTTGTTACATTTCTCAGTTATTTCATGCGATAGTGCCCCAATTTCTTCCATTGCATAGAGGTTGTTCACATTGTGAAGCCACTCCTTAGTTGTCGGGGTGTTTATGGTTTTCCAATGTCTTGGAATCACAGATTTTACAGCAGTTAGTAAGAATCTGGTTAACAAGCATTTATATTTTTTCATTGGGCACTTAGAAATATGTAATAAACAACAGGCTGCTGTCAATTGAATTGAAGTTTCTGTAATATGCTTTATAATTTCACAGACTTTCTGCCAGAATGGTTGCTTTAACCACTTGCCGACCGTCGATCGGCATCTGACGGCAACAGAGTGGCTCTCCTGTGCAAAACGCCGTCATCTGATGGCGGCTGCCAGATCGCGCGCGCTCACTGTGTCCGGGGAGGGCCAGGGAGCGGGTGCGGCGGATTCGATCTCCGCCAGCCACCCGCGATGCCCCCCCGGAGTGAAAGAACGGAGGTCCGTGTAAGTAAACACGGATCTCCGTTCTGTGAGGGGGAAGGGCTGTGATCACAGCCTTCCTCTACATGGAAGCTGTGATCACTTCCTTTCCCCTGATAGGGCAGCCCAAATACAGTTAGAACACGCCCAGGGAACACTGTTAACCCTTAGAGCGCCCCCTGCAGGTTAACACCTTCACTGCCAATGGCATTTACACAGTAATCAGTGCATTTTTATAGCACTGATCGCTGTATAAATGCCAATGGTCCCAAAAAAGTGTCAAAATGTTCCGACATGTTCCCTGCAATATCGCAGTACCGCTAAAAATCGCAGATCACCGCCATTACTAGTAAAAAATTTAAAAAAATAAAAACCCCAGAAATTAATTCTCATCATCCGTAAACACGACCACTTTTGCGCAAGCCAATCAATAAACACCGATTGCGATTTTTTTATCACAGATATGAGGAAGAATATAAATCGGCCAAAACCGATGAAAAAAAATGTTTTTTTATATTTTTTTTTTTGGATTTGTATTTTAGCAAAAAGTAAGAAATTTGTTTTTTTTTTGCAAAATTGTCGCTCTTCTTTTGTTTATAGCGGCGATCAGAAATGACGCAGCGGTGATCAAATACCACCAAAAGAAAGCTCTTTTTGTGGGAAAAAAAGGACGCAAATTTCGTTTGAGTACAACGTCGCATGACCGCGCAATTTTCAGTTAAAGCGACGCAGTGCCGAATCGCAAAAAGGGCTCTGGTTCTAAAGGGGGAAATCCTTCCGGGGCTGAAGTGGTTAAGGTACAGTCCCACTATATGTGTTTCAAAGTGTCTTTCACCTGATTACAGGGCCAGCAAAGATCCGAAGCTGTGGGGAACCATCTGTGTATTTTAACTGCCGTGGTATACCAATGTGTCAGGAGTTCATAAGATGTTTCCTGAAGGTGTGTACAATTGAGCATTTGTGTGCAAACACACAGGCGTATAACTATTGGCCGTCATTAAATGTTCAGATTCCCAAAACGCTTTATGTTGATTTCGTTCCTGAGGACTAGAGGTCTGTAACCAGGCGTAAGTTAGTGAAATGTGTTTTTACATTTTATCAGCCTTTAGGCATACCGTTCCAAATGGTGTCAAGGGTCTCGCAAGGTCTGGCGGTATTCCTAGTTTGTCATAGGTATCTGTCCCCTTTCAGTCTTGAGCTCCATAAGTGATTTCAACTTGCCTCCTTTTATACAGTGTGTGGCTAAGAGGGGTTCATCTTTACCAGTGTATAACTGTGATAGGGCATTCATTCCTGGCAAAAAAGTCTGGGTTAGAACCTAATGGTGTCAAAGGACCAGGGGACGTAGTTAAATCTGTGTACTTGCTAACTTTTTGTAAAGCTTTAAGCATAGCCCCCCACTAGTGGATGATGTTTCAATTGACCAGGGCAGGATTCCCTCGGTATCCAAGTTGAATACGTCACTGGAATAGGCCCCACCCTATATTTTTTCCCAGTGCTACCCAGTCTGCATGACAATTCCAATCAATAATTCAATTGAGGTGTGAAACAAAGTAATAATTTTTAAGATTTGGAGCCTGGATCGGCAGAATAGCCACAGTAAAAATGATGATCCTCCCTAAAATATTATATTTATTCCGAGTCCTACCCATCCCAGTGCCTAGCTACTACCTCCGCCTCTTACAGAGACAAATGTCCTCCTACATCTGGCATACTATTAAACCCCGAACTCCACAGTCTACCCTTTATCTACCGAAGTCGAGGGGCGGCTCAGGGAATCTGATGATATCCCAACCTCCGAAACCTTCTGATATCTCCAGATAAAACACTTCTTTACACCCTTAATTCCCAGAGATTCCTCCCCAACCTCTATGTCCTTCTTTGAGCAAACCTGCAACAGTGACCCACACAAGGGAGGCTTAATCTCACCTCTCTACACTCAATTGCTTTCCACTGGACCCCCCCTCCTACACCTCTAAATGAGAAAGAGATTTGGAAATCACATTAGAAGAAGTGGCTTGGCACCACATATGGCAGGCCACGAAATCCTCATCCCAAAATATTGTGGCATTGGAAACTAACTACAAAGTCCTGACTCATTGGTACCTGGTTCCAGACAGAATCTCCAAATATGATCCACACGACCCCCCCCCCCCCACCTGCTTTAGGGGTTGTCCTACTCAAGGGGACTTCCTCCATATTTGGTGGTCCTGCCCAATCGCACAAAATTTTTGGACCAAATTGTTCAGTATGCTCTCCACCCTCTTTGATATAACTCTACAACCCGACCCAGCTATAGCACTCTTGAACCTCAAACCACCAAACTTATCCCATTGTCATTTTAAACTCCTCTTGCAGGTCCCAACAGCAGCCAAACAGATCATTGTCAAATCCTGGAAAACGTATAGCCTATGTGTCCTGGCCGTCAAAAATAAAATCATACAAGTGTTGATCCATGCAAAAATCGAGGCGATCATCACAGATAAAGTCGCCAAATACGAAACTCTTTGGCCCCCTTGGGTGACACACTTCCTCCCACCCAATTTTGATGAATCCCTTTTATTCCCATAAGAGGCGGCTCATCTAAAGGATTTCTTATCCAGCCTACCTGATACAACCTAGTAACACCTGAGGCCCCATACCCTTCCATTCCCCGCCCCTTCTTCCCCACCCTATTCCCCTACTATTCTCCCCTGCACCCCCTTTCTACCCCATTTTCCTCCCTACATATCCTACTTCCCCTTTTCCAGTAGGCAGCTCGATACCCTGCTAATCACTTCCGTAATTAAACTTATCACCAGGTCAAGCTTACAGCACCGCTAAACTTAAAGTGCATGTTTACACGGCACATGACTTTTCTGCTGATAACAAAAGAAGCATACACGTTAGTTTACGAACCCCTAGTGAGTTTACCCCTAGACTGAATTAATGCCTTGCCCCTCTCCGAGGACACAATCTTCTCCTAGCATTCTGACACTGGCTGTTTGATTGATTCTCCTGTATGTCCAATCCATACTTAGCCACCTGCTTGCTTACAACTTACCCCACACGTGTATGCGGCACTAGTCTATCTCAGGAAAACCTTCACAATCCAAGGTGGGTCATATCGCCCACCCCCTATGACCCAACATGTTCCCAAATGGGGTGTCAATGGATGCTGGACACTACTCCCACCTCCAGCCTAATTCTTGGAATAGATTACTATGTCCTCATATGTTTACCACTACGATATTGATGTTTAAGCACATTTATGTGAACCTGTTCCTTATGCTCTAACATATGGCTAACACTGTTTATCCCCTGTAATGTTTTTACTGAAACCTCAATAAAATACTTGAACCTAAAAATAATTTTTAAGATTTGGAAAGACCATTCCTGTGGAATGTTTAGCTTGAGTAAGTAAATGAAGGAATTTTTTTTTCAGTCGCCCATAGAAATCTCCTGAGCATGGAGTGTAAGGCTTGAAAGAAGCTCATTGGTAGGAGGACTGGTATAGTCTGGGAAAAAATATAAAATTCTAGGTAAAAATGTCATTTTTATTATGGCTGCCCTGCCAAACCATGAGAAATATTTTAGAGACCATTTCTCCAAGTCCCTACTTATGTGTTGTAGTAAAGTTTTGAAGTTTTTCAGGTAAAGTGAGTCAAGTTTTGGTGTTAGCCATATCGCTAGGTATTTAAGGGCCTTTTCTTCCCATTTAAAGGCACAGTTTTTCTGTGTAGTGAATAGTGTGGTTTTAGGGAAAAAATGAATGCTTCAGATTTTTTATAATTTATTTTGAAATTAGACACATAACTATATTGTGTGAACACGTTGCATAGATTAGGCATGGTAATGTGTGGCTGGGTTATGAAAAACAGGAGGTTGTCCGTGTATGCCGCAGATTTTATAAGTTCTGCCTCCTATCTGAAATCCATGTATGGATGAAGAGTTATTCCCCATACGGATCAATGGTTCCAAATTGAGAATAAAAAGTAATGGTGAAAGGGGGCAACCTTGTCATATTCCATTTCAAATTAGTACCGATCTGATAGGGCACCATTAATCTTTATTTTCGTGGTAGGATTGTGATACAGGGTAGATATCCATGATAGCATGTGTGGTTTCAACCCTATATGTGTGCAAGTAGCAAGCAGGAAGTCCCAAGATACGTGATCAAAGTCATTCTCCACATCTGTGGAGAGCAACATACCTTCAAAACCACCTGTTTGTGCTTTATGGATTATTTATTTATTATTATTTATTTCAGGTACTTATATAGCGCCGTCAATTTATGCAGCGCTTTACATATACATTGTACATTCACATCAGTCCCTACCCTCAAGGAGCTTACAATCTAAGGTCCCTAACTCACATTCATACATATACTAGGGCCAATTTAGACAGGATCTAATTAACCTCACAGCATGTCTTTGGAGTGTGGGAGGAAACCGGAGTACCCGGAGGAAACCCACGCAGCCACAGGGAGAACATGTAAACTCCAGGCAGGTAGTGTCGTGATCGGGATTCGAACCAGCGACCCTTTTACTGCTGGTGCTACCCACTACACCACTGTGCTGCCCCAGCACAGTAAACCCCGTGCTTCTCTGGCATAAATCCTACCTACCTGAATAATTTCAGGTCAAGGTTAACCACCTCAGCCTTGGAAGAATTTCCCAAGTTAGGACCAGAGCACTTTTTGTGATTCGGCCCTGCGTCGCTTTAACTGGCAATTGCGCGGTCATGTGACGTTGTACCCAAACAAATTTTTATGTCCTTTTTTTTCCCCACAAATACAGCTTTCTTTTGGTGGTATTTGATCACCTCTGCGTCATTTCTGATCACAGCTATAAACAAAAAAAGAGCGACAATTTTTCAAAAAAAAATTTCTTACTTTTTGCTAAAATGCATATCCAAAAAAAAATATATAAGAAAACGAATTTATTCATCAGTTTTGGCCAATTTATATTCTTCCTCATATTTGTGGTAAAAAGAAAAGCGACTTATGTTTATTGATTGGTTTGCGCAAAAGTTGCCGCGTTTAAAAACCATGAGAATTCATTTCTGCCGTTTTTACAATTTTTTTTTTTTTACTAGTAATGGCAGTGATCTGTGATTTTTTTTCCGGACTGTGATATTGGGGCGGACATGTCAGACATTTTTGGCACATTTTTGGGACCACTGACATTTATACAGCAATCAGAAATTTAAATAACCACTGATTACTGTGTAAATGTCATTGGCAGGGAAGGGGTTAACTGTGTTCCCTAGGCGTGTTCTAACTGTGTGGGGGCTGGGCTGACAGGGGCACCAGAGATCTAACAGATCCTGAGTACAGGGATTAGTAGATCTCTCACATGCCGCCTGTCAGAATGGGAAACCGCTGTGTTTAGATCAGCGGTTCCCCGTTCTGGCTCTGTCACAGGGCATCGTGAGTCGCCGGCGGGCATCGAGTCACCGGCGGGCATCGAGTCCCGGCGGGCATCGAATCCACCTGACCTGCAGCCCCGCTCAGGCCCCCTAGCCGCCGTACACTAAAGTGATGACTATAAGCGGCGATTTGCGGGTCAGAGCCACGCTGTCGCCGCTTATAGTTGTACAGCGGTCAGCAAGCGGTTAAAGGGGTTGTAAAGGAAGAAGGTTTTTTTAACCTAATAAATTCTATACATTAAGATAAAAAAACTTTCTGTGTGTAGCAGCCTCCCCAGCACCCCCTAATCACCCTCAGCCATCCAGTACACACCTGATTGGCTGAGGTGCGATTGGCTCCTGTGACTGTCAAAGTCTGTCAGCCAATCAGGGGAGAGAGGGGGCGGTGCCAGGTCGGGGCTCCGTGTCTGAATGGATACACGGAGCTCTGACTCGGTCTGGGTGCCCCCATAAAGAGCTGCTGGCTGAGGAGGGAGGGTCCAGGATAGTAGAAGAGAGACCCGAGAAGAGGAGGATCTGGGCTGCTCTGTGCAAATCCAATTGCACAGAAATGGCAAGTATAACATGTTTGGGTTTTTTTTGTTTTTTTAAAAGCAAGCCTTTGCAATCACTTTAAGTAGCCAAACTGGTCTATAACTAAAGTAATCTAATTGATCCTTATTTGGTTTAGGTAACCCTGTAAAGTGTGCCCTCAAGAAATCTTCTCCTGAGGATCTTTCAAGTAGTTAAAAGTTTTCAAAAGGTGTGGAACCAGAGGCATAGAGAAGTTTTTATAATAGTGGGCAGTAGAGTCGTCTGGGCCTAGGCTTTTCCCAGGTGTAAGAGATTTAATAGCCTGTAAAAGATCTTTAATTGGGGTCTCTAATTGTAGAGATTCACTGTGGGTAAACCATTGTCTATGAGAAACTGTTGTATTATTTATTGTCCCGTCCCATGTAGGTACGCAGGTTTGTGTGTTTTTGGTAGGTTATATACAGTGCTACCCATAATTATTCATACCCCTGGCAAATTTTGAATAAAGTTAATTTTATTCAACCAGTAAGTAATTTTTTGACAGGAATTGACATAGGTGTCTCCCAAAAGATAATAAGACGATGTACAAGAGGCATTATTGTGGAAAAAAACATTTCTCAGCTTTTATTTACATTTGAGCAAAAAGTGTTCAGTCCAAAATTATTCATACCCTTCACAAACTGTCACAGTCTGTGGGAAAATCAAAAGTTCTATACCATTCCAAATAGCCCAAGCTGTTCTAAAGCATCCTAATTACCCTGATTAATTGGGAACAGCTGTTTTAATCAACTCAACAGCTGAAAAACAGCAGCTCTCTGCAGTTGGTTTGTGGACAATCATGGCTAAGACAAAGGAGCTCAGTGAGGACCTGTGGCTGCGCATTGTGGCTGCTCACAAGTCAGGAAAGGGCTATAAGGCCATTTCTAAATGTTTTCATGTTCCAGTGGCTACAGTGCAAAGTATTATTAAAAAAATACAAGATGTTCCGCACTGTGGAAAATCTCAGAGGACATGGTCGGAAGCCAAAAGTGACACCTGTGCTGGCCAGGAGGATAGTTAGAGAGGTGAAAAAGAATCCAAGGATCACCACCAAGGCCATCCTGGTGAATCTGGGCTCTGCTGGTGGCAATGTCTCAAGGCAGACAATCCAACGGACAGTGCACCTTGCTGGGTTCCACAGATGCAGACCAAGGAGGACGCCACTTCTCCAGATAAGGCACACAAAAGATTGCTTGGCCTTTGCAAAAGCTCATCGGGACAAAGAAGAAGACTTCTGGTCTTCTGTGTTATGGTCAGATGAAACAAAAATTTAATTGTTTGGTCACAATGATGTTTCCTTCATTTGGCGTAAAAAAGGAGAAGCCTTCAACCCAAAGAACACCATCCCCACTGTCAAACATGGTGGTGGGAACCTAATGCTTTGGGGGTGTTTTTCAGCCAATGGATCAGGGAACCAAATCACAGTAAACGGCACCATGAAAAAAGAGCAATACATGAGGATTCTCAAAGACAACATCAGGCAGTCTGCAGAGAAACTTGGCCTTGGGCACCAGTGGACATTTCAGCATGACAATGACCCAAAACACACAGCAAAAGTGGTGAAGAAATGGTTAGCAGACAACAACATTAACTTTTTGGAGTGGCCCAGCCAGAGTCCAGACCTGAATCCAATTGAGAATCTGTGGAGGGAGCTAAAGATCAGGGTGATGGCAAGAAGACCCTCCAACCTGAAAGATTTGGAGCTCATTGCTAAAGATGAATGGGCAAAAATACCTGTGGAGACATGCAAAAAGCTGGTCTGCAGTTATAGGAAGCGTTTAATTGCTGTAATAGCCAATAAAGGCTTTTCTATTGATTATTGAGAAGGGTATGAATAATTTTGGACTGGACACTTTTTGCTCAAACGTAAATAAAAGCTGAGAAATGTTTGTTTTTCCACAATAATGCCTCTTGTACATCGTCTTATTATCTTTTGGGAGACACCTATGTCATTTCCCGTCAAAAAATGACTTGCTGGTTGAATAAAAGTAACTTTAAGTCAAAATTTGCAAGGGGTATGAATAATTATGGGCAGCACTGTAGGTCAGTATAATAGTTATGAAATAGCTGGGCAATTTTTTCTGTTTCGTGCACTAGATGATTGATCATAATTCTTTTTTTTATGCCAGATATGTTCGTAGCCAACTGGATATCTTTTAATGCTCTTGCAAGAAGTTTCACTGTGTTGTCTCCATGTTCATAATAGAATCCCTGTTTTTAAAAGAGAATCTTTTGCACTTTCTGGTTTAGGATTGATTGCAATGTTTTGCTCAGTTCTATTAGTTCAGTGACTGTTTCTATCATCAGTGATTGCTTGTGTTATACTTCTAAGTCACTTCTTTTGGTCTTTTTCCGCTTCCTTTTTTTCGCAGCACCCATCCTAAAAAACTCTCCTCTAATCACACATTTGTGGGCTGCCCAAATTGTTAATGGAGATAGCTCCTCTGTCATTTTCCTTGTTATTTTGAGGTGTCCTGACATATCAGTAAACAAAGATGGGCTCAGTCTCCATGTGATGCTTTTAGGGCGTCTAGTAGGTGTCAGTAATGCTAGCAACATAGGTGCGTGATCTGAAAAGGATTTAATACCGACCTTGCCATTTTGCAAGATCCCTCTGAGAAAGAAAAATGTAGTCTATGTGTGTGAATTTGTTATGTAAGGATTAAAAGTCTATACCTGTGGGGTTAACTGTGCGCCAGGTATCCACCAGCGTAAGGGATGCTAGTAAAGATTAGATTTTTCGTAGATTTTTACAGTATCTCACAAACACAGACACTTTGCTACAATGTAAAGTAGTGAGTGTACAGCTTGTATAACAGTGTAAATTTGCTCTCCCCTCAAAATAACTCAACACACAGCCATTAATGTCTAAACCGCTGGCAACAAAAGTGAGTACACCCCTAAGTGAAAATGTCCAAATTGGGCCCAATTAGCCATTTTCCCTCCCTGCTATATGGGACTCGTTAGTGTTACAAGGTATCAGGTGTGAATGGGGAGCAGGTGTGTTAAATTTGATGTTATATCTCTCACTCTCTCATACTGGTCACTGGAAGTTAAACATGGCAACTCATGGCAAAGAACTCTTTGAGGACGTGAAAAAAAGAATTGTTGCTTTACATAAAGATGGCCTAGGCTATAAGAAGATTGCCAAGTCCCTGAAACTGAGCTGCAGCATGGTGGCCAAGACCATAGAGCGGTTTAATAGGACATATGAGCTCTGCCAGCATTGCTGCAGAGGTTGAAGGGGTGGGGGGTCAGCCTGTCAGTGCTCAGACCATACGCCACTCACTGCATCAAATTGGTCAGCATGGCTGTTGTCCCAGAAGGAAGCCTCTTCTAAAGATGATGTAAAAGAAAGCCTGCAAACAGTTTGCTGAAGACAAGCAGACTAAGGACATGGATTACTGGAACCATGTCCTGTGGTCTGATGAGACCAAGATAAACTTATTTGGTTCAGATGGTGTCAAGTGTGTGTGGTGGCAACCAGGTGAGAAATACAAAGATAAGTGTGTCTTGCTTATAGTCAAGCATGAGGGTGGGAGTTTCTTGGTCTGGGGCTGCATGAGTGCTGCTGGCACTGGGGAGCTACAGTTCACGGGGGGAACCATGAATGGCAACATTTACTGTGACATAGTGAAGCAGAGCATGATCCCCTCCCTTCAGAGATTGGGCCGCAGAGCAGTATTCCAGCATGATAACGACCCCAAATACACCTTCAAAATGACCTCTGCCTTGCTAAAGAAGCTGAGTTTAAAGGTTATGGACTGGCCAAGCATGTCTCCAGACCTAAACTCTATTAAGCATCTGTGGGGCATCCTCAGACGGAAGGTGAAGGAGCGCAAGGTCTCTAACATCCACCAGCTCTGTGATGTCATCATGGAGGAGGGGAAGAGGACTCCAGTGGCAACCTGCGAAGTTCTGGTGAACTCCATGCCTAAGAGGGTTAAGCCAGCACTGGAAAATAATGGTGACCACACAAAATATTTACACTTTGGACATTTTCACATAGGGGTGTACTCACTTTTGTTGCCAGTGTTTAGACATTAATGGCTGTTTGTTGAGTTATTTTGAGGGGACAGCAAATTTACACCCTTATACAAGCTGTACACTCACTACTTTACATTGTAGCAAAGTGTCTGTGTTTGTGAGATACTGTAAAAATCTGTGAAAAACCAAAACTTTACTAGCATCCCTTACGCTGGTGGATACCTCCACCACCACCATCACAACTGCCTCTGACTCAACCCCCCACCTCCACATCTGCCTCTGACTCAACCCCCCCACCACTATGCCTCGGACTAAACCCCCCACCACCGCTGCCTCTGTCTGAACCCCCCAGCCACCAATGCCTCTGACTGAACCCCCCCCCCCCCCACACCACCACCACAGCTGCCTTGGACGGAACTCCCCACCATTACCACTGTTGCATGTAAATCTGACTTTCTGATAAATACAATTTTAGTTTTAAATGCCATGATATAAAATAATGGATGTGGGGGTCTTTTGGGGGGGTGTAATTTTTTTGTGGGGGGGGGGCAGTGGGGAGGCAGCATTTCATTCTTGAACCCAGGTAGCACAATGTCTTGGGCCAGCCCTGCTTTCCTTCCAACTACTTCTGTTTTATCATAAAGAGACGCAATGCTCGTCACCGTTACCCCATCCACCAAAGCACAACCAAATTCCTTTTACAATTGTTTTTGCCCCAGTAGAGCTTACAGTCTTAACCCCTTCCAGACACCGACTTCTGGCCCTTTAAGAGGTTCTCAGTTACATGATCGGAAAGCTACCAATCGCAAGGAGGCATCAGGAGCTCTCCGGTACCCACCTGTGTAACTGTGCTGGGAGTGCACAGGATGTGTTCTCTCAGCAAAGAAATGTTTACATTTGGGACACATGTATGTGGCTTCTCTGCATTAAACCCCACCTACTGAGAGGGTGCACATATCCATATGGAGGGCGGGAAGAGGTTAAGGTCCTACATTATTACAGTACTCACAGTATCCAGGTAAAGTATACATGAAGCTTCACCTTGCAAAACAACTAATTCAGTTTAAAAGAGAAATTAAATGAAATGAAAAGCAAAACATTTGTGTATAGATATAAAAAAACTTTTAAAGATACCTTTTTTATAAGTGTTCACATACCCTCTGTTCTCAGCTCCATAAAGCCCTCAGAGAGCTGAGAGAGGAGAAACAGCAGCGCATTGGTCTTCCCAGTGAATGGCAGTGTGTGTGGGGGCAGGATGAGTTTTCAGCACAGCTAGTGCTCTCATACCTAGTGTGTTTAGTGTTAATTGGGAAGCAGAGTGACTGACAGGAACACCAGGGATTTCACACAAAGAAAGTAAGAGAACAGGAAACTTTTTCATACAAGTACATAATATAGCAGGCACTTATCAGGGATATACAGTACATAAAAGAAAGTGCAGCGCTAGTATTAAAAACAGGCAAAGTCTAACAAAAAGGTAAAGTTGGTCAGATAAGTTCATAAAGTCCTTGAGTGGATGGTAGATGTTGCTCATAGATAAGTGACAAAGAAACATTCACCTTCAAACCACGTGGATAGCCTCTTACCATATATATTTGACCTTGCAGTCAAACTCCTCCTTCAAAAACAGAACATCTCCCAACTTCTTATAGGCAATCAAATTCAATAGTTGTTCCTAACCCAATGACCAATAAAACGCCCAATGGTTAGTAGTCAAAGAGAAAGGCAGAAGTATCTCATAATGCACTGTGTTTTTTTTTAATTAAGCTATAATATTGCACTCACATTTAAAAACATAAATCTGCCTAGAAAAGTTTCAAATCAACAAGATGGCATAATTTCTCTGTTTCTACATACATCAACCGTCCAAGAGTGATCAAGAGAAACGTAAGTAGACCTGAAGAAGATGGACAGGAAGTGTTTGGTATTTGTCTACCAATTTCTTATACATTTGGGTTGTAAAGTATAGGTACGGGACTACTACAGTAACTACTACTTTGCGTATCCCACCTCTGTACCTTCCACTGTAGTAGCGAGTGACCTGCATTGCCGGTAGAACAACTAAACTTTGAAAAGATCCGTCTAAATACAAAAATTTACACTCACGTTATAATATCGAATTAATTTTTTTTTGTGTCACGTAATACTCTATGAAGACGGAAAGAGAAACTGATGATTGGTAACCCGCAAAATAACCAGTAACCCAATCCTTGT
>BLSH010074503.1:740327-771201 GCA_018402905.1 Glandirana rugosa | reverse complement strand
GAGTTTGTCTTTGTCTTTCCCCATCTAAATTTCTTTGTATAAAATAAATGAAGTCTCGTTTGTTTATATTTTATTTTCCTAATTTATTTATCTTTATGTTAGTAGTAATTTGAAAAACGTGTTTTTAAGTTTTAATATATACACGTTTACATGTCCCACCGGGTAAATATACCTATGTGGAATTATTTAACCCTTACCAACCACTATAATTGAAGGACAAACACCGCGTAATCATATACATTCCCCCCTTTGAAAAGTTCTACCCACCACTGGTACCACCGGTAAAACTTCAGCCGGTAAAACTTAGGTTGAAAACAAAAAAGTTATCCTTCTCCCAGTACACTGTGTAGTTTGGACCCTCTTCCTATTGAAAAAACAAAAGTTGGATTCAAAATGGCCGACTTCAAAATGGCCACCATGGTCACCACCCATCTTGAAAAGTTTCCCCCCTTACATATACTAATGCGCCACAAACAGGAAGTTAATATCACCAACCATTCCCAATTTATTAAGGTGTATCCATATAAATGGGCCACCCTGTACATTTGCACATATATAATTTTGAATTTTTGTGCAAAAAGTTTAATGATGATTGTATTTCTATTTATTTAATCCTTTTATTTTATATTTGTTTGCTCTGAAGTAAATAAAATATGTTTCTTTAAATCTACCCCTTTCTGTTTCTGTTTGAGGCTCGTAAATTGCAAATTTTCAATAAAAATATTTGAAAAAAAAATCTGTTTCTTAAAAATTTAAATCTAAAACAATAGGCCTAGAAGACATTTATAAATGTTCCCTAATGCAAGTTTTTTTTACATTAATTACATTAACTTCACCTCATTAGCTTTGATGGAAAATTCAGTGTTTCCATACAAGGAGTCAGGTTCTGTGTTTCCATAGAAGGGGTCTGGTTGGCGGTCATACTGGTTGTTTGTAGAAATGCAATCTTCAGTTTTATTTTTCTTCTCAGTGTTCTTCGTCCTACGAGTTAAAAAATATACGATTGAATGGTATGTGTAACTTGTAGAAACATTTGTTGTGTGTGGCAATGGCAACATTGGCATACAGTTGTGCTCATAAATTTACATACCCTGGCAGTATTTATGATTTCTTGGTCATTTTTCAGAGAATATGAATGATAACACAAAAACATTTCTTTCACTCATGGTTAGTGTTTGGCTGAAGCCATTTATTATCAATCAGCTGTGTTTACCATTTTTAAATCATAATGACAACAGAAACTACCCAAATGACCCTGATCAAAAGTTTACATACCCCAGTTCTTAATACCGTGTCTTGCCCCCTTTAACATCAATGACAGCTTGAAGTCTTTTGTGGTATTTGTGGATAAGGCTCTTTATCTTCTCAGATGGTAAAGCTGCCCACTCCTCTTGGCAAAAAGCCTCCAGTCCCTGCAAATTCTTGGGCTGTCTTGCATGAACTGCACGTTTGAGATCTCCCCAGAGTGGCTCAATGATATTGAGGTCAGGAGACTGAGATGGCCACTCCAGAACCTTCACTTTATTCTGCTGTAGCCAATAACAGATCGACTTGGCCTTGTGTTTTGGATCGTTCAAGTACGTCCCATGCGCAGCTTCCTGGCCGATGAATGCAAATGTTCCTCCAGTATTTTTTGATAACTGCATTCATCTTGCCATCAATTTTGACCAAATTTCCTGTGCCTTTGTAGCTCACACATCCCCAAAACATCAGCGATCCACCTCCGTGTTTCACAGGCCTTGTTGACTCCTCTCCAAATGTAGGGTTTATTGTCGTGGCCAAAAAGCTCAATTTTGGTCTCATCACTCCAAATGACTTTGTGCCAGAAGGTTTGAGGCTTGTCTCTGTGTTGTCTGGCGTATTGTAAGTGGGATACTTTGTGGCATTTGCGTAGTAATGGCTTTCTTCTGGCGACTCAACTATGCAGCCCATCTTTCTTCAAGTGCCTCCTTATTGTGCATCTTGAAACAGCCACATCACATATTTTTAGAGAGTCCTGTATTGCACCTGAAGTTATTTGTGGGTTTTTCTTTGCATCTCAAACAATTTTCCTGACTGTTGTGGCTGAAATTTTAGTTGGTCTACCTGACCGTGGTTTTGTTTCAACAGAACCCCTCATGTTCCACTTCTTGATTAGAATTTGAACACTGCGGCATTCTCAATTCCTTGGATATCTTTTTATATCCCTTTCCTGTTTTATACAGTTCAACTACCTTTTCCTACAGATCCTTTGACAATTCTTTTGCTTTCCCCATGACTCAGAATCCAGAAATGTCAGTGCAGCACTGGATGAAAGATGCAAGGGTCTGTCAGGAGTCCAGAAACTTATTGACCTTTTATACACACACACTAATTACAAGCAAACAGATCACAGGTGAGGATGGTTACCTTTAATAGCAATTCAAACACCTTTGTGTCAGCTTGTGTGCATGTTATCAGGCCAAAATCACCAGGGTATGTAAACTTTTGATCGGGGTAATTTGAGTAGTTTCTGTTGTCATTGTGATTTAAAAAGAGTAAACACAGTTGATTGATAATAAATGGCTTCAGCCAAACACTAACCACGAGTTAAAGAAAAGTTTTTGTGTTATCATTCATATTCTCTGAAAAATGGCCAAGAAATCATAGATTCTGCCAGGGTATGTAAACTTATGTGCACAACTGTATGTGCATGTATTCTGAAGAAGGCAAGAGGTTGATGGCTGGAGTGGAGTAAGAGAGATGCAGACTCTGTGGAGATGGTATGTTTGCTTTGGTTCACTGGTCCCCCCCATTTTCCTTTATTTTGGTAACTCCTCCCTGCCCCCCACTTTTTTTCTCTCTTTCTCTACTTCCCTCTCTTTTATTAGGTTTCAACAGTATAGTCATCTTGTTGCCTGATCCCCACTCATATTTTCCACACAAACCCAGTGGAGGACTCCCTGTACCCCTTTGGATCCAGATGTTTGGCCTCAACTTTACAACTCTAGGGACTTTCAATCCTAATTTCCTTAGTTTGTTCCTCCCTTTCCTTTCCCTTGGTCATTTGTTTCTTGTTGTTTTTTAGTTTAATTCCAAAGTTGAATTTTATGGGATGGACAAATACTCTTTCGTAATACGGATGGATAAAAACGGCACGTTTTCTGTGTTACTCTACAAAGCACCTGATCAACCAAATATTATCTATAGTATGCTATGCCTCTTTAATAAGACCATATAGAATATTTCCCCATTTATGGATAATATTTTTTATTGTCTCTCAGTCTTCTATAATCACATTGAATGCTACAAATAAACAATACAAATAAAAATGAATTAATTAAAATTGCAAACAATTTGTTATTCCTTTTTGTGGCCTTGGAGACCAATCTGGTCAACTTTACTCATAATTTTCTTTTTGTACACATACTTCCTAACCTCCTATTGAAAAATGTGATTGGAAAAGACCTGGAACAGAAATGCAGCTAGATATTAGGTCTGTTAGAAGCCATCAAATTGCAGAATAGCAGCATGTTGTGGGATGGATGTTGGCAGAATTTGAAATTGACAGCTTTTAAAGGGCCACATACCCAGCCACATCAGTATTCCAGGTCTGTTTTAATCACATTCACCATTACAGCCTTGATGAAGGGGGAGGCATTTCCCCAAAACGTGTTGGATTTACCTGTTACCTGTGAACTGTCAACTTCAAAAAACCTCAATACACCTCAATACACCTTCAAGTGTGTGGAACTTTTATACTGAGTGCATCCCTACACCCATCAAAAAAGTACTCTGCGGAGCATCTTTTCCGCCACTTTCAGAGAGACAACAGCTCGGAACCTTGACAGGGTTCGCCTACACCACACCTTTTTTGGGGAAAAGTCCCCCTGAAGAAGGACTAAACCCACAATGCTTCCATCAATGCCAGACCACCCAGCGCGGTCACACACAGATAACCTTCTATTGAAAGCATGGGTTGTATGAAAATCCTGGTTATAACCTCCTGACTTTGAAAGAATTTCATCAAATAGGTGAGATGTGCAAGATATTCACTTTTATTTCTGTGACAATCTTTAACCTTTGACTAACATAAATAAATAGGAGGTGTGTCTAAAAAGTTAGTTGAATAGTAAAATAGTTCAATAGTCAACTAAAAAGTTGAATGGTCTGATATCTCAATGACAACATGGGCCAGGTGCTTGCGCATGCTATCCAGAGGCACGTCGAGAAGCTCAACCTAGCGTGGAGTACATGTGACCATCAAGGTAAACCCGCTGTGGGCAGTCGAGCGTAGTCAGTGTGAGAGGTAAGGTCAGTGCAATGGAGCAGCAAGTGAATATCAAGTTCTGCTACAAATTGGGGAAAACAGCAACAGAGACACATTAAATGTTGGTGCAAGTGTACCGGACGGAAGCCGCGAGCAGAAAATGTGTTTATGACTGGTTCAAACATTTTTGCGATCATAAGGAAACGAAGTTGAGCCATGTTTGGGTAGGCTGTTGACAAGCAGAACCCCAGACCTGATTAAGCGAGTGCGACAAATGCTGGCACGAGATTGGTAACTGACTGGGTATTAGCAAGGATACAGTGCGCACCTTCGTCCACAAAGATTTGGGTAATCAGAAGATCTGTTCCTGGTTTGTGCCGCACACAAACAGAAAGCAAAATGGATGGAAACCTTTGAAGATTGCAATACCATGTGTGACCAGGATCCATTCTTTCTGCAAGCCATCGTCACAGGGGATGAGACCTGGTGCTACCAGTTCGATCCAGAATCCAAGAACCAATCGATGGAATGGCGGTTACCTTCTTTCCTGCCAACCAAAAAGAGTCTCCTGCAAAGGTCAAGACAATGTCCCTGCCTAAAGAGCGTCATGAAAGGCGAACATTTAGCAGATGTGGCGGCAATGCAAGAATGCGTGACACAGGTTCTGCGATCGATTCCTAAAGAGGCCTTTGCTATCAGTTTCCAGAAGCTTTATGAATGATGCCAAAAGTGTGTTGTGAAGAATGGCGATTATTTTGAAGGCCAATAAAGGGAATTTGTTTGTATCTTCTGTTTTGTTTGTTTTCTGATACCATTCACCAAACTTTTTAGACACACCTCGTAAATCATATGTGTTGTTTGTCATCTTTAGTTCATCCTTGCATATTTATAAAGTAATAAATGTTAATTTGAGGTAGCTTCTGATTGGTTACTGCAGTTTCTCTTAACAAATAAAGGGGAATGTCCCAGTTATAATAATGGCTCACCTGCTACACAACAGGAGCTTCACTGTAATCGCAACCAACAAGAGGGCACCAATTCCGACTCCACCAGCAATCACAAGATACTTTGTATTACCCGCTACAATAAAGATACATCTACAGTTATTAGTAAAATGGGATTTGCATACTATATTTCCTACAGAATTCTAAATACATAAATACTAGTCATTGACCGGTTCCCGACCGGCTACCGCATATTTACCACAGCAATGTGGCGCTGTCTTGCGAATCGCCATATATAAGCGGCGATCCGCGATTGCGCACTTAGCGGGTGGGAGCGCGGCGGTGCTTTCTCGTGTCTGTCGCATTCTGGAAGAGTGTGCCCACAGCTCGGGCGGACCCGAAGTCCGCCAGCGAGCCACGATGACCTGCCAGAGGGAAAGAACGGGGAATCGCCGATTTAAACACGGCGGTTCTCCATTTTGTCAGGCTGCATGTAAGAAATCTACTGATCCCCATCACTGGGATCAGTTAGACCTCTTATGCCCCTGACAGCCCAGCCCCCTCACAGTTAGAACACGCCTAGGGAACACAGTTAACCCCTAGATCTCCCCCTGCAGGTTAACCTCTTCACTGCCAATGACATTTATACAGTAATCCATGGATATTTAAATTTCTGATCGCTGTATAAATGTCATTGGTCCCAAAAAAGTGTCATAAATATCCGACATGTCAGCCCCAATATCACAGTCCCGATAAACATCTCAGATCGCCGCCATTACTAGTAAAAAAAAAAGTAAAAACGCCAGAAATTAATTCTCATGGTTTGTAAACTTGGTAACTTTTGCGCAAACCAATCAATAAACGCAGATTGCAAATTTTTTTTACCAAAAATATGAGGAAGAATATAAAATCGGCCAAAACCGATGAAAACATTTGTTTTTGTTTTTTATTTATTTTTTTTTTTTTTTGGATTCACATTTTAGCAAAAAGTAAGAAACATTGTTTCTTTTTGCAAAATTGTCGCTCTTTTTTTGTTTATAGCGGCGCTCACAAATGATGCAGAGGTGACCAAATACCACCAAAAAAAGCTCTATTTGTGGGGGAAAAAGTACGCAAATTTCGTTTGGGTACAACATCGCACGTCCGCGCAATTGTCAGTTAAAGCGACGCAGTGCCAAAATCACAAAAAGTGCTCTGGTCCTACAGTGGGAAATCCTTCCGGGGCTGAAGTGGTTAAAGCAAAACTAAAGGCAGATTTTAAAAGAAAAGGAAAAAAACACCAATTCAAACAGTGCTCATGAAAAAGAAACAGTAAGCGATTTTTTTAAAAAAACGACTAGTTTACGGGGACGATTTATAAAAAACTTGCTTTGCAAATGTGTTAAAATTTGGGGAAGCTTAACAAATAATTCCTGTAATGTTTGTAATATATCTGTATTAGACTAAGAACATTCGACCAGCAGGGGAATAAATATGAGGGAGACTTCTGCATTAGAGAAGATGTTCTTTTGCACTTCTCTATGGTAGGAGGGTGTTCTTTGCGGACTTCAAATGGAACAAAAAACAGGCAACAGCACCTTTACTTACATTGCACGATAATATTAATGGTTTGATTAATGGCCCCAAGATGATTGTGAGCCAAGCAGTGATATTTATCTGCCTCCCTGGCTGTTAGATTGCTAAGGTAGAGCATAAGTTCATTCCCGTCGCCCTTGTTGAGCTCGTTCTTCTCTCCCTTCATCCAGGTCACCTGAGCTCCTGGGTTACTGTCCACTGAACATTTCAGAACCAGTGAGCTTCCTTCTTGTACTGTCACCTCCTGATTTGTGGTACGGTTGGCGATGGTGTGGTTTTGCATTTCTGTAAGAAGGACAAAAAAAAAACAATTATTAAAGAGGCACTGACATGTCTGTGAACCCCTCTCCATCACACTGATAGTTACGTCTTCAGTAATCCCCCCAAGCTCTTTCATCCATCACTGCCGGCACCAAGCTACCAGGTATTGGCTAGTATTAGAGACTATAGAAAGGGGTGATGTCATTGGCTTCATCATGTGACAGTGCTTGAGGCTATCATTTGGACGCTAGACCTGAACACATGAGAGGAAGTCACTTGCTCCCCCCCCCATACCTGGAAGCACCGGGTAATTTGTCCAGTTAAGGTAGATGGACATGTGACGGGTGAATTGCTGAAGAGTTGAGTACCAGAGATCACCGTAATGGGCCAACTATGAGTGCCTCTGATGAGTGGCTGTTACGCCATGAAACGCGTAGGGTTTCTTTTAGAAGGTATTAAGACAAGATGGACTTTTAAGAAGATTCTATTTTATTAGACCATTTTTACCTGTGTGCATATGATATTGACAATACCAAATCAAATGTTAAATCTATGATTTTTTATATATAATAATTCTCATTTTGCCAATCATATGCCTATGCTAAGATACCCAATATGTTATTATGTGCATAGGTACTTTTGTATTATGAATTGACACTTATGATACATATATGAATTTTATGACTTGATTACATTGTATCTGACGATTACTGTATTCAATTTGACATGCCCCTTGATTGGGTTTGTATCATTATGTTATCAACGAACAGCATTTATGGATTCCATGCACACAGGTTTTGAAGAATACTTCATAGTGACATGCCTCACTCAAAGCCCCATGTTTTGCTTTTTTGCATTTTTTGAATTGCTGAAGAGTTGAGTACCAGCGATCACCGTAATGAACCAACTATGAGTGCATCTTTAACCACTTGTCGACCGCCCCTCGTACATTTACTGATGAACAGGTACGTGATTTTGCACTTCAGGGTCATTGTGTCAACCAATCGTTCCCGACAGAGGCAGAATGGCGGTCTGTCTATGTAAACAAGTTAGTAGGGAAGACAGAGATCCTGTGTTTCTGCAAGCAGGAACATGGATCTCTGTTTTCCCACAGTACAAGCACCTCCCCCACACAGTTAGCAAGCACTCCCTAGTTACACATTTAACCCTTTGATTGTCCCTGATGTTAATCCCTTTCCTGTCATAAGTACAATGACAGTGCATATCTTTTAGCACTGATCACCGTATTGGTGTCACTGGTCCCCAAAAAAGTATCAAAAGTGTCAGTTGGTATCCGATTTGTCTACCGCAATGTCGCAGTCCCGCTATAAATCACTGATTACCGCCATTACTAGTAAAGTAATTCATAAAAATATTGCATATATTGTAGATGCTATAACTTTTGTGCAAACCAATATATATACGCTTATTGGGATTTTTTTTTTACCAAAAATATGTAGCAGAATACATATTGGCCTAAATTGATGAAGAAATTTGATTTTTTTTACATTTTTTATAGGATATGTTTTATAGCAGAAAGTAGGAAATATTAATTTCTTTTCAAAATTGTTGGTCTTTTTTTGTTTATAGCGCAAAAAATATGCAGAGGTGATCAAATACCACCAAAAGAAATCTCTATTTATGGCGAAAATATCGACATCAATTTTATTTGGGTACAGAATTGCATGACAGCGCAATTGTCAGTTAAAGTAACGCAGTGCTGTATCACAAAAAATGGCCTGGTCATGAAGGGGGGTAAACCTTCTGGAGATGAAGTGGTTATACAATTTTTCTGAAAAAAATGTTTTTTTCCCGCAGGCAACTTGAGCTACTGAGCTCTGTAGACAACTGTAACTGTAAATGTAATATTTCTCATTTATAATTAAGTAACATAAAAATATTACTGTAATTGTAAACCCTAACCATAATGAAATCTAATTTTGTCTGCTAAAGCACTGTGTATCATATACATAGAAATTACATTTTGCATTTGGGTGTAATGGCCCGTGGCTTAGTCCTCCAGATATTGAAGACAACTGTTCTTTATTACAAGATGTGTTAAAAAAGATATTATACTTACCTGCTCTGTGAGATGATATTGCACAGAGCAGCCCCAAACCCCCTAATCTGAGTGCCCTTGAATACGATCCAGTCTCCTCCTCTTCTGAGTGTGCCCCCACAGGAAGCTGCTTGCTTTGGGGGCACACCGGCAGACTTGCTCTCGAGATGAGCTGTGTGCATCCAATGACACACTCAGAGCATGGCTCAGCCCCACCCTCTGCTCTCTGCTCAAAGGTTTGATTGACAGCAGCAGGAGCCAATGGTCTTCTGTGAGAAAAGGGGCGTGAAGAGCAGTGCTGCTGCAGACAGGTACAGCGCTGGATTGAGAGAGGGCTCAAGTAAATATTTCAAGGGGCTCAGGGGAGCTGACATGGAAAGGTTTTTTAACTTAATGCAGAGAATGCAGCTAGAAGAAATTAGAAAAACCTTTTGCTTTTAGAACCACTTTTAATGTGATAGAATATATGAAATGTATGACAATACCTGGAGTCTCATTGGTAATAAAAATGGAAGGTGGATCTGTAATATAAACACAAATAAAGGTAAAACAATACACATTAGTACAAAATATTCACATATGGATTAGTGTTGATGAATCATCAACTAGCTACATCACCACAACCTTTAAGAATTAGAAACAAGTTAGTAAGGGATTCATGGGACTTTAGGTGTGATTTATCAATTAATAAC
Source organism: Glandirana rugosa (assembly GCA_018402905.1). Lineage (NCBI taxonomy): Eukaryota > Metazoa > Chordata > Amphibia > Anura > Ranidae > Glandirana > Glandirana rugosa. The sequence goes on along the minus strand of BLSH010074503.1, from coordinate 761,442 downwards.
CAAATCATTAAACATTCTATTATTTATTAGAAAATTGTATTAAAATATTTTGAGCATAAAAACATACAAACATGACTTGATATATACAGTCACTGAGGTCATAGTGGCATTATGACAAGGAATCCTGACAAGTTTCACCCTCTGGGCTTCTTCAGGGGATGCTCTGTCAGATAAAATACAATCATTCAGGACATATATCCATAAACCATATTACGCAGATTTTTATAAATATTCACTAGTGTTGATCCAATATGCATACCCAGCAATTACACACAAATAGCTTTGAATGTTTGATCTCATATAATCATGTGATGTTCTGTCTGATGTGCTGTTAAACCAGAACTGACCAAGTGTGACCACAGGAGATATACAGGGACATGTTTCGCCCTTTTGGCTTTTTCAAAAGATGTCTTATCCGCTCAGGGTCATGATGCCCTATCAAATAAAATACAAATATACAGTACACATATTCATAAACCCATATTACAAAGGCTTTTATAAATATTCACTAGTGTTGAACCAATATGCTTACCCTGCAATTATGCACAAATAGATTTGAATGTTTGATCTGATATAATCATGTGATGTTCTGATGTGTTGTCAAACCAGAACTGACCAAGTGTGACCACAGAAGATATACAGGGACCAAACTGCAAGTAAAGCAAACAAAAAAACAGTACTAAAACAAAAATTCCCCCAAAATTATAAAAGAATCCATTATAAGGGATGCTACTGTCTGCCTTATATATTTCCCACCCGACCAGCGTGTGACATTGCCGACTGGGTGCTAGATGTTGCTGTGTCCTCCAACATCACCTGGGTCCCAGTGGACACATGTCCACTGGGACCCAGGTGATGTCAGAGGACACGCCATGGTGGACTAGCAGCACATGCACATAATATCACATGCCAGCCGTTTGGGAGATATATAAGGCCGGCGGCCATTTTTGCTGAAGCCACATGGGCAGGACTATAGAACATGGTATGTGTATGGACTTGAGAGATAATATCCTATATTGAGATTAAATTCTACTTTTTGTCTTTGCTATATTGGAGAGTGTTAATTTAATTGGAGACCTGTAATGATTTTGAGTATGGAGTGGCAAGACTGGTGCTTAGCCCACTCATTTTTATACAATTTCTGCTTTACTATGTACATTCGTCATGATCCCTCTCCCTTTCTTTCCCTTAACACACAAAAAAAAACGCTTTGCTCTTTTTGTTCAGTTTTCTGCAAAGTGATATTTCCACCCTTTTGTGAGGACCCTATGCCCCCGTGTGGTCATCCTCAGTAGTAAATATTGTAATTGATGTTTAGTATCCCCCATTATGGATTATTTTACAATTTTGGGGGGAATTAAGTTTTAGAGCTGTTTTTTTGTTTGCATTACTTGCAGTTTGGTCCCTGTATATCTCCTGTGGTCACACTTGGTCTGTTCTGGTTTGACAGCACAGCAGACAGAACATGTCATGATTATATCAGATCAAACATTTGAAGCTATATGTGTGTAATTGTGGGGTAAGCATATTGGATCAACACTAGTGAATATTTATAAAAATGTTTGTAATATGATTTATGAATATGTGTACTTGTATGTTTGTATTTTATTTGATAGAGCATCATGACCCTGAGCGGATAAAACATCCCTGAAGAAGCCTAGAGGGCGAAACCTGTCGGTATTCCTCATCATAATGCTGCTATGACATCAAGAACTGCAGATATCGAGTCATGATTGCATATGTTTTTATGCTCAAAATATTTTAGTACATTTTTCCAATAAATAATATAATTTTGAAGGTTGAATATGTTTTTGTACATAGAAAAAGTTTAATCGTACAAACAGTACAAAAGAGTATATAAACCAAGCAGAGCAGATCCTGTCAGTTAGTATGCATTTTAGATACACTACTACTGATACACATGTATAAAGATATATGTATCCTTCTCATGAATCCCAGGGAATGCCTGGGCAAAATGACGGGACAGGGCCCAGCATTATCATATAGGAGAAGACCTTCTGGGACAACTCTTATTATTTATTGGCCATGCCCCCCCCCCCCGCGCGGGCCCAGAATCTGAGACCCGGCGGGAGAGGGGGGGGGCACCCCCCGGGAAAAGAGGCCAATCCCCAACAGCAACTCAGAATATAAGCATATGTGATTTATCTCTTTCAGATATATATATAGAGAGAGAAAAGGAAAAACGAGTAAGAGAAAAGTATGTGCGGAAATAAGAATAGAATAGATAAGTAAAGAAAGTCAGAAAGTAAAGTAGAACCATCATAATAAAGAAGAAAAAGACAAAGAAGGGGAGAGGAGAGGAGAGGGGAAGAGAGGACAGGGTGACGAGCTCCCTCAACAGTCTTGTAAAAATTTGTAGTAAAGGGGAGCTCCGCCCCGCCGAGGAAGGCATGCCAATGCCGTAACGCGTACGGGGGAAGGATCTGCTCATGATGTCACCCACTGCTGCTAGTGTGAGGAGAACCGTTCGGTCGTCTCTGCTGATCTGCCTTGGATCGTAGCTTCCAGTCGAGCCGGCTATCCCTTATGATAGTGCTTGTACAAGATACAGCTTTGTGAGTAGTTCTGATTTTAAAAATAAAGGAGTTTTATGCATCTACAGTCTGCACTTAGTATTATACTCTTTTCATCCACCATGTTTCATGCTAATTGGCACGGACATTGAAACGGGTTATTGGAAGTGAGGTTGATGAAGGAATCCCTGAAGATCTCCACCATATGAGTTATAACCCTGGGAAGGTTACCTGTGTGCATGACCCTCTAGTAGAACTGGGGTCTTTACCTGAGGTGAGCACAGTGAATATTGGTGGTGGGACCCCCTCACTGAAACAGTCTGTTGACTATACCATTGGTGGATTTCCCTGCATGAAATTTTGGAGTTGTGCTGATTTTATAAGACTTTTGATCTTTTATCTATATATGCGCTGCATCTTTTTCTTTTTACATTTTTTTAAAGTAAAGGGGTATTACTTCAAGGGTGGTTGACGGGGAATGGAATTATTCATGCCAATGGGATGGGAGGTTGTGATAGAAGCCGAAACTTAAGCTTGTCAGAGGTGGAATAATGGATCCAAATTGTCCACAAGGCCTTGAATTTATCCCGGGGCGTTCGGGGCCTCCAGTTCCTCCATTAGCATGATATCATTCACCTCACTTACCCATTTAGAGAAAGGGGGAGTGGTAGAGACCTTCCAAAATTTGGAAAATAATATAATTTTTGATGATTTTGTTATTAATTGATAAATCACGCCTAAAAAGTCCCATTAATCCCTGCCTAACTTGTTTCAAATTCATGGTTACATCAGAAGCTCAGCGTTGTGTAACCTAACTATTCTGTGGCTGCCATAGCACAATTTAAAGTGAATTTGTCACTATTTTAAAACCCAAGACCAAAGGCATGCCTGCAAAGAAAAGGATTATTTCTTATCACTCCTGCATATGTGGACATTTTTAGCATCTGCTACTTCCGGAAGTGTCAGATGCCTGGTGCTCCTCTACGTGCTCTGGTTCCTTTCTCCGGCCCCTGTGTCTCTGTAGGACAAAATAGTGACTTAGGGAAGGAGCCTAAGAGCTTTAAACCTGAAATTGTTCTGGAAGATGTTTAAGACGCATTGCTTTTGAAGAGAATGGAAATAGGCAACATGGACATAGTACCTTTGGTTTTGGATTTTTTAATAGTGATAGAGTCTCTTTAAGCCCCAAATTAGCCTACAAGAAGTGGCAACCAGCAAAGGGCTTCCGTGTCTAAATAAATGGCTATATTTCTTTATAAATTACAGACAGACCAAAATGTTTACAGATTCAACACCTTGAACACTCAATTGCCCAACTTATACATTCATTATAAAGCCAATGATGGTGTCACTCTTCTCTGCTGGGATTGTAGAATAAGAAAGTACAGTGGAAATATAAATAAGAGAATAATATCTATGGACTAGTAGAAGAGAAAGAGGGTCTCTAAGAAATTGGTGAGTGATTATCTGCAGTAATCTGCAGTTGTGGACTGCAAAGCAAGGTAGCTGTGATATTGGGGACAGAGGCTGTAATGGGAGCAACAAGGATTCAGATAAGTGGGGAGGTAAGTACAGGGCCGGCTCTACCACTAGGCAGAGTAGGCGGCCGCCTAGGGTGCCACTACCACCAGGGGCGCCCATCTGCTGTTTATCCTTCACTGCTCTGCATAAATCACACATGTCAATGGAGAGCCGCGGCTGGCAGCACCCTAGGGCGGTAAAATGAGGTGGATCCAGGGGCACAGGTGCGGGCCTGTGGGCCACGGCTAAAGAAATGGGTAGAGAGGCTCTGCAAAAAATCTCTACCTCCGCCACCTCTATCGTATACATTGACAGGGCAAAGGGGGTGGAGTCAGGGGCAGAACCAAAGGGGGGCGGCAAAATTAGGTTTTGCCTAGAGTGTCAAAAATCCTTGCACCAGCCCTGGGTAAGTAGCAAGTTACCCAAGGTCGCTATAAGTGCTCGTCGTATTTCTGGACTTTATCAAGGAGGACTGCTTGAACTTTAGCGTGGAAAATGGCAGACCACCATTTATTCTAACCCATGGCAATACTTTGACTTCATTCACCACTAAACGGTCTTGTGCCTATTTACCGGAGCTAATTTACAGCCCAGTTAAAGGTATTTATACTTGTGTTCCTATAAGTGCTTGCAGTAACTTTACTTCAACCAGGTGTATCAGAGGGGCTGGCTGAGGGTGTTGAGGGAGTTGAGACGCAGAACAGAGAACCCAAATTACCAAAGGGCTCCTGCGGGGGTAGTTCTACATTTATAACAGCATTGAAAGAATTTTGGACTATTAATTCCTTGGTCTTACACTCTCATTAGAACCCCAGAAAAAAAAAAAACTAACAGGGATTTTGACCTTATCCTATTATAGCTAAAAACTAAAAAAAAGTCTTGGCTTTAGATGTGCTGTCATGTGGAGGGGACAGGTTGTAACATTTGCAACATTTTAGATGCTGGTGTGATTTTTTCCTAATATTTTCCAACGTGAAGTTCATATTCCATACTCATACTGAACATATAATGTGATTTCATTTTGGGTATAATTCTTCAACGATGAGAAGGTCATCTGACAAGTCAGTAAAGTTTGATGGTGGTTCCGAGTCGGGACAAATGTCAAGTTCGTTGCATTAGTCCATATTCCCGTCTGATTCTGCCATGTCATTAGTGCGTTGGGACAGCCTCTTGGTGCAGCACATGTCAGGGTCACCTTTTTACCTTCGGTCAGTATTCCAGGGTCCGAGATTACTGGTTTTTCATTGAAATCTACAAGAAAAGCCACCCCAAAATATTTAAAAGTGGTTTTAAAGAAAACATATAACAAAAATGTTGGTGATATTGTTAAGATTGAATATTAATTTTCTTATTGGTGTCTTCACACCTAGAAATTATTGAGTTTATTATTCCATTGGCCTTGTCACGGGGGTTCATAGCAAAGGTAAAAAAAAAAAATCATTCATGGCAGAAAAGAGGTATTTTACAGAGGCTGTATGGCCCCAAATGTAATTTTTACCTACAGGTAAGCCTATAATAAGGCTTACCTGTAGGTAAAATGAATATCTCCTAAACCTGTACGGTTTAGGAAATGTTCACCTTGCATGCAGCTGCTGACGTCAGCGGCGCATGTGCAGTGATGTCTCGGCGAAGGCCCCGCCCCATCGCGACGGACCTTGCCTGAAAGAAAGGCTCCCGTGCACGCGCGCGCGTGACGTCTCGTGGCTCCGGCCACTCACAGTGCCGGAGCCGGGAACCCAGAAGGATCCCCCAAGGGAAAATGTCACCTCCCTCTGTGGGGACCGTGCAGCCCTGGCGGATCTTCGTCCTAAATAAGTATTTCATAATGAGCTAGTATGCGGTGCATACTAGCTCATTATGCCTTTGCCTTACAGGTTTTGTTTTTTGAGCATGCAACCACTTTAAGATAAAATACATGCAACCTGTTTATTCTTTCATTACACATAAACACATAGCAAATGCCAAGTAGAGTAGCCAGACCTTCTGCCAGGGCACTTATACACCTGTTATTCACTCTTGGCATTACAGCAACTATACCAGCATTGCACAGCAAGCATAGAACCATCAAGTTACCTGGAATTTTAGATTGATGATAGCTAAGATATTTAGTCCAGTTTATTGGACATAATGCACAACATTTGCAATTTGTAGATTATGTTCACAGGTAAAGTTTCCATGTTGTGCGAATGTTAACTTATCCTACAGCAGTGAAATGGGTGCATGATCCTAACTCTGAAACTGCTCTGTCACCAACAGCTGCAAGTCTCAGGCTTATGACTAGGAACCAATCAGCATGGTACCCCAATCATGTGATCCCCACAACAGTCAATCATAGTAAACGCTGTAACTCTGTTGATCTGCAGATGGCGCTGCTCTTCTCTATCTACACGCTTTATGTATAGAGAAAAAGACACAATGCCTTTTGTAAAATGAAGAGGTATATTTTTTTGGAGAGCAATAATGTACGTAAAAATAAATCTAGTTACAAAATTTGATTAAAAACTGTTTTGTTAAAAAAAGAAATCAAAATATTTTATTTCACATGTCAGTGTGTAATAAAAACCTGAGCAGGGTGTTGTATCATTTTTTTATGAATGCATCTTAATTTGTACCTTTGCATGGCATTGTCTGGACACTTTGGAGTGACTTTTCCCTTTAAAGCGGAGTTCCACCCATATAAAAGTCAGCAGCTACAAGAAGTGTAGCTGCTGACTTTTAACAATCAGCCACTCACCTGTCCCTCGCTCCAGCGATACGGTCACCCGAGGGCTCACTCTTCGCCCCCTACCCTTGGCGGTGACGTCATCATAATTGTGGGCACCCGGCTTTGGCTTCAAAGCTGAGCATGCACTGCGCATGCGCGAGTTGCCCTGCGCCTTGTGACTGGCCGGCGTATCTTCTGGGACCTGTGACGTGTCCCAGAAGATTGCCGAGAAGGAAGGGGGAAGGAGGACTTCCTTCCCTGAGCCGTGGTGCCAGGGGAGGAAGTGGACCTGGGATCCTGTGAAAACAGGGTCCCTGGTCACCCCCCCCCCCCCCCAAAAAAAGACATGCCAATTGGGGCATGTCGGGGGGATCACCTTCCATTAAAGCGGAAGTTCCACTTTAGGGTGGAACTCCACTTTAATGATAATTGTTTAAAATGCAATCAATGGGAAAAAACAAATTTGTGGATACCCAATCATCACACCTACATGATTAATCCAAAAGTAGTTGTAAGATGTGAAAGATTATGGCAATGAAATGTTTCTGGCAATGGGCACTGTTAGTCTTACAGTATATTAGACAATATGTTAACATTTTATATTTTAATATTAAATTATAATTATTTAATTGTAATATTTTAACATTTTAGATCATTTTGCCCTTCCAATCTTGTGGCCCTGTGCACAAACCCAGTTCCATAAAGACATGGTTTAATGAGTTTGGTGTGAAGGAACTCACGTTTCCTACACAGAGCCCGGACCTCAACCCTACTGAACATCTTTGGGATGAATTAGAATGCCAATTATAAGCCAGGTCTTCTCTTACAACATCAAGACCTAATCTCTCAAATTGCTCTTTTGGCTGAATGGACACTAATTCCCACAAACACACTCCAAAATCTCATGGAAAACCTGCCCAGAAGAGTAGAGGGTGTTATAGCTGCAATGGTTGGAAAGAAACTGAATGTTCAACAAGCTGTGATGGTCAATACTTATTATATATTTGGACTTCATGCTTGATCCAATTTTCTCCTTTTTGATACTTACTGTAGATTCCAGTTATATTCCACCTATCTTCAAAAAGTGTTGGCTAATCTACTTTAACCAGTTCCACACCGCGCACAGTATATTTACTGCGGCAGTGTGGATGCGTCCCGCAAATTTGCAGAGTGGCCACTAGGGGTCACGCGCGCGCCAAGCCTGCTGCACTCCGGTGGAGTGTGCCCGCGGCTTGTCCGCCAGCGAGCCGCGATGAGCGGCCACAGCAAAAGAACGGGGAACCGCCGATGTAAACACGGCGGTTCCCCGCTCTGTCAGTGAGGACATAAGAGATCTACTGATCCCTGGGATCAGTTAGATCTCTTATGCCCATAACAGCCCCCCCCCCCCATAGTTAGAACACGCCTAGGGAACACAGTTAACCCCTTCACTACACCCTGCAGGTTAACCCCTTCCCTGCCAATGACATTTATACAGTAATTAGTTGGCATTTAAATTTCTGATCGCTGCATAAATGTCATTGGTCCCAAAACAGTGTCAAAATGGTCCGACATGTCTACTGCAATATCGGAGTACTGCTAAAAATTGCAGATCACCGCCATTACTAGTAAAAAATAAAAAAATAAAAAAAAACCCAGAAATGAATTCTCATCATCCTTAAACGCTGCAACTTTTGCGCAATCCAATCAATAAACACTGATCGCAATTTTTTTTTTTGCCAAAAATATGATGAAGAATATAAAATCGGCCAAAACCGATGAAAAAAATTTTTTTTTTATTTTTTTTTTTTTTGGATTTGTATTTTAGCAAAAAGTAAGAAATTTTGGTTTGTTTGCAAAATTGACGATCTTTTTTTGTTTATAGCGGTGATCAGAAATGACGCAGAGAGGGATCAAATACAACCAAAAGAAAGCTCTATCTGTGGGGAAAAAAAGGACGCAAATTTTGTTTTGGTACAACGTCGCACGACCGCGCAATTGTCAGTTAAAGCGACGCAGTGCCGAATCGCAAAAAGTGCTCTGGTCCTAAACTGGGAAATCCTTCCAGGGCTAAAGTGGTTAATACTTCCAGAGTCATTGGATAGGTATAAATATGCTGCTCAAGATCTCATTTTTTCCTTTTTGCATGCTTGACTCAAATCAGCCACATAAAAGGTACTGAAACCTGAGACTGACAATCAACAAGCATTTTCATTAACTTTGAGTGCCGGTTCACACATATGTGATGGCAGGCATCGCATGTGATTCGCACCGCATTGCTGTGCAGATCACATGCCATGTCTGTGCAATGTGAATTTCAGCCATACAAACTGTATGGCTGAAATCGCATCACATTCACACCAAAATGGCGCAGGACCCTTTTTTTGGTTTGCGCTGGAATCGGATCGCATGGGTGCACACACCTACGCAATCTGATTTTACACCATTTGAATGTTCACACTGCAATATGCAAACTGATCTGGGGGTGTCATTAACTTTCTATTGACACCCCCAGCGGTTCACACAGGCCAGCATGAACTGCCGGCGGGTGACATGCGATGCAGGAACCCGTACCGGAATCGCATGGGTTCTGGCATCACTTATGTGTACATAACCAAACAATACGTATTGCGCTAAAGTGACTGAATAAGCAGCAACATACCATGTGATAATGTGTCATGGGATAAACAATTTCTAAAAAAATGTTGCGCTAAATTTAAATACGTAACAAAACATATATGTGCACATCAATTAAATGAATTAAATAAAAAAATGAATTAAAAAATAACATCTCATAGTCTTGTGATGGTCCAATATGTATAAATGAAAAAAGTGCTCTCCAAAGAAAAAGTTCAAATGAAAATCTAATCCCAATATCCGAAGATTATGTGAAAAGGGCAGCAGTAGATGTATGTATGTCCTTCTTAAATGATTCACAGAAAGGTCCACCACCACCAGAGGGCATGCACACCCTTGTGAGTTCCCAAAGATGGGTACTCTTACCGTAAATAAGGGACACACTATCGCTAATGGGTCAAATGTGCAAGCAGAAATATCCTTCTGCGGGTATAATCAAAATTCAGGTCCCTCTCCTCCTTCACCGCCGATAAACCGACTCCATGTCATTACTCTGGGTTACTCTAGATCAGTGTTTCCCAACCCAGTCCTCAAGGCACACCAACAGGTCATGTCTTCAGGATTTCCATTATTTTGCACAGGTGATTTGATCAGTTTCACTGCCTTAGTAATTACCACAGCTGTTTCATCTGAGGGAAATCCTGAAAACATGACCTGTTGGTGTGCCTTGAGGACTGGGTTGGGAAACACTGCTCTAGATAACCATCAGTCTCTTCCGTCTCGGCATCCCCCCAAAGGGGCCCCTTTGAAGACGTTAACTATAACGAAACATGTAGGGCGGAGCCACGCGCTGACGTCACCACGCTACTACAGGACGGGAGTATGGGCGATGTTTGCCTTGTTTGCCGGCAATTGATGTTACGCTGTTTTTAACTGCTCATATGTGAGTATATTACTTATTTTTAATAAACATATTACAAAACGGTATCACACAATTGGTCCCTCCTTTCTCTCTACCCTTGGGGGGATGCCGAGACGGAAGAGACTAATGGTTATCTAGAGTAATCCAGAGTAATGACATGTTTTGTTACGTATTTAAATTTATTGCTTATGTGTGAACCGGAACTGAAGGTTCAAAAGAACCCACAAACTGGGATTCAAAAGAACTAGCAATTTCTCCTCTCTAGAAAGTGCTGTAAAGTGAAAATCCTATTCCTCTGCTCTTCAAGGAGAGTACTTCTCTGCAGTGGTGAGGAAGGGGATATCTGATGGTCTCAGAACCGGATAACGTGCCAACCTGCTGCCACTTGATGGACTGGGGTCGTCCCAAACTAAAGAAACAAAAAAGGCACACAAGGGCGCACTGGCCTAGCGCATTATCCTTGATAGATTTTAATTGATAAAAATCATAAAAACATACTCACAAACAGCACAAACACCTCAGAGAGGCTCTGATGAAGAGGCTAAGGCCTTGAAACGCGTCAACCAGTCCATCCAGGTCACCAGTAGGAGACGGTTGAACGGATGTTACCCACTCCAGCACTGTACATGCCTGTTACATGAGCTGTTTGTGAGTATGTTTTTATGATTTTTATCAATTAAAATCTATCAAGGATAATGCGCTAGGCCAGTGCGCCCTTGTGTGCCTTTGTTGTTTCTCTAGAAAGTGCTGTGCCTTAGGCTCCTTCCACACCGGTGCTGCCCAAGCGCTAGAGGTAAAACACTGCTAATTTGCAGGCATTTTACCGCTTATTATATCAGCGATATGGCGCCGCTAATCAGGTGGTGGCGGTACGCTTTTAACCCCCCCCCACAAGGGGTTAAAAGTGCCAAAAATAGAGATAATATAGGCTGAAGGCTGCGCTAAAAATTAAGTAAAACTGGATAAAGCAATACGGGTAAATACGTATCTCACCTCAGGTAATATCAGAAGGTCCATCTAAGATGAAATAGTGAGATAAGTTGTGGGAACACCATAATCGGAAAAATTCATTCGCAAATAGCAGCATATATTGTTTTTATCCATCTGCGGAGTCCTACCATTACACTGCTGTTGTTTTACCTGCTCACACGGCCATACATTACTATATGTGGATTACTGGTTTAAGATTAATTTATGCTGCTATTTGCCAATTAATTTTTCAGATTATGGTGTTCCCACAACTTATCTCACTATTTCATCATATATGGACTTTCTGATATTACCTGTGATAGGATACATATTTACCCGTATTGCTTTATTCAGTTTTACTTATTTTTTGTAATTTTTAGCACAGCCTTCAGCCTGTATTATGCCAGAAAGGTTCCTGCTGGATTTTACATACAAATCATGTGTAGAATGAATCCCAAAGTGGTGCTCATTTGAACAATTCAAAGCCTTCAATTTTATCTCAGTACAGGACAGGGGAGGGCTGGCCCAGGGGGTAGGGTGGCAATTGCCCCCCAGGCCACCCTAGCTTACATTTAAAATGGCCAATGGCTGCTGCCCGCTCACACTTTTTTTTCTTGTGGAGTAAGGAAGGAGGGCCCAGGGGTGCAGCCACCAACTAACTGCAGGCAAAGGGGGAGGGGGGCACCCAGGGCCAGCCCTACCATGGATCCTGCTAGGCCCATTGGGTGGGCATGGATGGTGAGCTGATTCAGTGGTTCAATGGGCCACTTGACTGGACTTGCCACCCAGGCCTATGGCTGCCAGCCCTCCCCTGGTACAGGAACACGTTAATAAGTAGACCATTAAAGTTAACTGATGACATTTGTGGGCAGTAAACCTACCTGTGACCTGTATTGTTATCATTTTGGTTATATAGTTGTACTTCCGGTTGTTGACTTTCCCATCTTCAAATCTGAAGTAATACGTTCCAGAATCTTGCTCCTTGGCGTCAGTTATCATTAGTGTGCAATCTCCATTATCTGGATTTCCCATCAACTGAAAATTTGTCTTTATGCCAACAATTGACTTGTTACTAGAGGCTACCAATTCTTGGCATATCGTCTTCCAGTGACCTCTAGAGCTGGTAAAGGATTTCACGTGATCAGCAGTAAATGTACAAGGAATGGTGACACAAAGACCCTTCTGGACAGTGACAGTCTCAGCCACCTGAATAGAATAGCCATCTACCTCCTTAATGTCTAAAAGAAAAACATAAGAAGAAAAATGTTAACGGATTGAGAAAATGTATGTAAACGCAAAACCTTTTTTGAGAATGGGTAAAGCCCCTTACACACAGGCCGAATAGTATAGGCCGGTTCAACAAAAATTGTCCATGTGTAGAGCAGCCTGTCCGACAGAAACCGGCCGAATGTCTGACCGAAAAACATCTGCCGATCGGCATCCGATCAGGGGCTGAGAGTGCTGACCGGTATTTTTTGGCTGGGGGGCAGACCCCCTTTCAGAAAACAATAGCTTAGCATGGAGATAGCTGTAAAAACATTGGATAGTTAGTACACCGAGCTCCTTTCTAGCCCCTCAGTTTATTTTTTGTTCAGCCCGCTAAAACTAATATTGTGTATCTAGCGTTAGACTACCTCTAATGTGTGTATTGCTGCTTGTTCCCTCTTTAATGACTAAGCCCCATGAATGAGGGAAAATACATTGAAGGGCATGTCATAGATGGAGTCTGGGCTGAGGCTGCTTTTAATCTCTGGGTTTTATGGGGTTCGCGGCACTGGAGCTTTTTCTTCTTCCTGCCTACATTGTCACTCTCAGCCTCATATGGCGCAGATCATTTCCAGCTCTGGGGACCACCATCTAAGTGGCAGCTGCCCGAGAGTGGTCACCACGGGGGCTTGGTGAACTCTGAGGTTAACCCTTTATTTACGTAAATTGCTACCACCACATGTTTGGTGGAGACATGAACCATTCAAAATAATGACTCTAAGAAGTCTGACCATTGTGACCATTGCCATTGGTGTGACAATGGTGCTCTCAGCTTCATCCTGAACACAGATTTTCCAACTCACAGGACCACATGTGGTGCTCCCACCACATGTTTGGCCGGAACATGGACTGTTCACAATATTCACGTTAAAGTGATTTTAAAGGCTTGTTTTTTTTTTGTTTTTTTTTCTTTAAATAACAAACATGTTATACTCAGGGCCGGCTCTATCACTAGGCAGAGTAGGCGACCGCCTAGGGCGCACTGCCACCTAGGGGCGCCAGGCCACTGTCGATCTGTCACTGGCTGCTCTGCATTGATTCATGTAAAAACTGACCCTGTCTGACTGAGATAATGAGATTGTATTATCACATGCCATCTGCAAATGTATATAGAAATAGTTACTGATCTGCCAAATATACCCCTCCGCCCCCACCCCTATTTGATGGGCACAGGTGAAGCTGTACTTGATTGGCACAGGTGAGGCTATATTGATTGGCGCTGGTGAAGCTGTATATGATGGGCACAGGTGAGACTGTATTGATTGGCGCTGGTGAAGCTGTATTTGATGGGCGCTGGTGAGGCTGCATTTGATTGGCACTGATCAGGCTGCAATTCATTGGCGCTGATCAGGCTGGGCAGGGAAAAGGGAGTGGAGTCGGGTGGAGCCAAGGGGGCGGCAAAATGAGGTTTCGCCTAGGGTGTCAAAAATCCTTGCACCAGCCCTGGTTATACTCACCTCCTCTGTGCAGTTGATTTTGCACAGAGCAGCCCAGATTCTCCTCTTCTCGGGTCCCTCTTTGCAGCTCCTCTCCCCATCGAGTGCCCCCTCAGCCAGCAGCTTGCTACAGGGGGCACCTGAACCGAGTCAGAGCTCCTTGTGTCCATTCAGACACGGAGCCCCGACCTGGCACCACCCTCACTCTCCCCTGATTGGCTGACTGACTTGTATTGAACCAACGGTGCCGCTACTGTGTCTCAGCTAATCAGGAGGAGTGTCTGGGACAGTTTAGACATTCGTAGACATCGCTGGAGAGAGATGGGGCTCAGGTAAGTAATTAGGGGGGGGGCTGCTTCACACAAAAGGTTTTTTATCCTAATTCATAGAATGCATTAAGATAAAAAAATCTTCTGCCTTTACAACAACTTTAAGAACAAGACAAAAAAAGGGTAAATTCTGGTAATTCTGCCAATACTATAAAACCTTGGCCCCAGTTAAATTCTATTACTTATGCCTTATTTCTTGGAATAGCCGTACAGTGATAAGATTTTAGACCAGTTTATCTTGACTCTGTTTCTGACATTATCCTATTATACCTTGGGAAAGCGGTAAGGGTTAGGCACATCATGGTTGTGTGCATCCCATATAATATGCCGAGGAAGTTATGCCCTTTCTCTCAGTAACTTCAGTTGTCTATTGGATTTTCAATATAGCCAATTGTGATGGCTATCTCCCTAGGGTTATCAATTTTTATTTGCGTAAGACATTGTCAAAACATCTTTAGTGACTCACACACATACAACCCTTCTCTTTCCCCCTATCCATTCTAGGTAGTCACTTAGTTACTCTCCCCCGACTGGTGATCGCTGCCCTTGCTGTTGAGGCTCCCTCCCACTTTCTGGCTTTGCCGTTTTTTTGGGGGGTCCCTGTGGTGTATGTGTCGACCTTCCTGCTCTGTGGGGGGGATCAGCTTGTGTCCTGGTCACCTACTATTTTACTGGATGGATTCTGTCTAGGGATCTTTGATACCCTTCCTTTCTGCCCTATTGAACGGTGGCTCTTTCGATGTGGCACGTGTTGCTCCACTCTGTGGTGTGTGGTGAGTGAGTGTAATATTTATGATATTTTTCAGAGTACTTATTCTGGGCATATATGATCGACCCTGAAGAAGGGCAACTATCCCGAAACATGTTGGGCGTATGCTCAAGAAGATAACAGTTCTACAATATTGCTCACAGTCTGTGTTAATTCTATTTTTGATCTGTAACACTGATGCCACTGGTTGCCCTGAGGAAGTCACGTGACGTGACGCAACGCGTAGGACCGGATACAGCCCGAGCTGGAAGCACAGTGAGAGACGGCAGTGCCGTTTTTAAACTTTTTATATGCGTGGTGTTTTTTTTATCAATGTAAGCAGCCAATTTTATATTTCAATAAATGGTTTTGGCGTTACTCTATTACACTATGGGAGCCTGTCTTCTCCATCCCTGAGGGGGAGTTCTGCCAGTAGTTATCCACTAGAGCGGTGTTTTTCAACTCCAGTCCTCAAGGCACTCCAACAGGTCATGTTTTCAGGATTTCCATGAGTTTGCACAGGTGATTTGATCAGTTTCACTGCCTTAGTAATTACCACAGCTGTTTCATCTGAGGGAAATCCTGAAAACATGACCTGTTGGTGTGCCTTAAGGACTCGAGTTGAAAAACACTGCACTAGAGAGACTGAGAGAATCCTGTGAGGAACCTGAGAGGAAGGAATTGAGGGAAGAGCGCCCCTAGGTGGGAGGATCAGTGGTTATCTAGCTAAAGGCGTACATACTGCGCCCTTGAGGTGAGAGTTCTGTGAGCACATATAGGAGAGCACCGTCACAAGAGTCCCCCTGGTGGCGCTTGAAGATCTCTACCAGATCGACTCTTATGGACATTTGCACAACTTCAAGCACTTTATTTAATCTTCATTTTTTCTGAGCACTCATTTTAACACGGAAACAATTTGTGATATCACATGGGATTTTATTCAATTGAAGAGAAGAACCGTTTCAGTTATTTATGGACTTTCCATTCTAATTATTGCACTAAGTCACTTTATTTATGGTATTGTTCTACTTTGATGTGTTTCTAAATATATTTTTATAATTTATGGCACAACCCACAAGCACTTAGTCACGTTTATATATGCACTTTAAATTGACCTATATCACAGGTTTTATGTATATTTTGTGCAACAGAGACGTTTCCTCCACATACGAACTGCGCAGTACCCCATCATATCACTGATGCCACACTGTTCGTTTAAATTTGTATGTATGTGACTTGTTTTATCCTAACTTTGTTAAGTAATAAAATTGTCATGTTTTTATAAAAATTATGGTTTGATTTATGTACTGCCTTTTTGAACTGGGGGAGTACCTATTTTTCCTAAAACCTGTCCTAGGTTGACAACGATCACTCTTCGTATGGTTTTCATAGCGGCAGCTACAATCTGGACAACAAAAATGTCTGCCTTTGTTCTTCTCCATTGCTTTGGAGAAGGGAGATTATAGAAGAAGAGAACATTGTTTTTTCTTTCAATTCACTGAAAATGACAAGGATTTCTGACAAGAGCAACAAGTGTTTTGTTTGATGCAAATGTTAATAGCCTGAAAAAAAAACAAAAAAACAATGGACCCTCCACATCTAAAAATCGGTAAGCTGCAATATATTGTATTTTTGTTATTAGATTTAGTTATCCCTTAAAGTGATTGGAAATGATCACCTTGTAAAACAACCCATTCAGTTTAAATTGAAATAAAAGGC
This sequence comes from Glandirana rugosa, assembly GCA_018402905.1. Taxonomy (NCBI): domain Eukaryota; kingdom Metazoa; phylum Chordata; class Amphibia; order Anura; family Ranidae; genus Glandirana; species Glandirana rugosa. The sequence goes on along the minus strand of BLSH010074503.1, from coordinate 744,738 downwards.
AAATATTTGTGTATAGACAGGGCTGGTGCAAGGATTTTTCACACCCTAGGCAAAACCTCATTTTGCGGCCCCCTTGGCTCCACCCCTGACTCCACCCCTTTCCCCTGCCCAGCCTGATCAGCACCAATCAAATGCAGCCTGATCAGCGCCCATCAAGTACAGCTTTACCTGTGCCCATCAAATACAGCTTCACCTGTGCCCATCAAATACAGCTTCACCTGTGCCCATCAAATACAGCTTCACCTGTGCCCATCATATACAGCTTCACCTGTGCCCATCATATACAGCCTCATGGAGGGGGGGGGGCAGAGGTGGGTATTTGGCAGATCAGTCACTATTTCTATATACATTTGCAAATGGCATGTGATAATACAATCTCATTATCTCAGTTACACAGTGTCAGTTTTTACATGGATCAATGCAGAGCAGCCAGTGACAGATCAACAGTGGCGCCCCTAAGTGGCAGTGCGCCCTAGGCGGCCGCCTACTCTGCCTAGTGGTAGAGCCGGCCCTGTGTATAGATATATATAATAAAAAAAATATATATATATAAACACCTTTTTTCCCTTTTTTTTGTAAGTGATCACATTCCCTCTGTTCTCAGCTGCATAAGAGCTGGGGGAGGAAAAGCAACAGCCCAGATAGCAAGGGTAACTTGCCACAAATGTGTGGCAGTGTTGAATTGTAAGTCTGTTAACTTGCCGCAAATTTTCCCTGGCAAGTTGTACACTTGCAGAACACTTGAAGCACAAGTTCTGGTTAACACTTTTCCAATTTGTAGCAAATTTGCATGGCAAGTCTCTAGCAAGAGCAAAGTTGCTGTGGTGAGTCTACAGCAAGAGCTCTGCAAGTCTACAGCATGAAAATTCAGCCACAGTGACCCCTGTGGTGGGATGACTATTGCACAACATAACTAAAGCAGATCTTGCAGCAGACCTGCAGAATGTTTGCAAAGAAAGTTGATCTGGAGTCATGCAATGCAGACTTGCTGCAATTGTGCAACAAACTTGTGAAGCCTGAGCAATAGCTTAGCAAGTCATTTTCTAGCTCACTTGCTCGCTATCTGGGAGTACACTGAGCTTCCCAATGAATGGCTGTACAGGGAGGGGGGGGGGGTGTCAGGACAAGTCTGATCATTGGAGGAGAACAACACAGATAGAAAACTGACCACGGTGTGTTCTCCTGCTTAGTGTGGTCAGTTATTAACAGGAAAGCAGAGGGACTGGCAGGAACACACACAAAGAGCAAAAAAAGAGAACAGGATACTTTTTCATATATTACATGGTACAACAGGCCCATATCAGGAATTTTGGAATGCTGGGGTAACAAACACTTTAAGTTACACTCACCTGCTACCTGTACTTTTACTTGTGCATCTACGTAATTATATTGAATTATACTGTGTTTGCTCTCCTCAAATCTGAAGAAGTAAGTACCCTCATCTTCTTTCCTGGCGTTGGTGATTTTCAGGGTGCAGTCACCATTGTTAGGGTTTCCGATTGCGTGAAAGTTCTGCTTTGTCCCTGCCGACATGTCAGAAGAAGCCACTATGATATCAACTCCTTGCTTCCAATATCCTTTTGAGTTAAGGAATTTCTCTCTACTGTCAGCCATGAATTTACAAGGCACAATGACACACATAGACCGTGGGACTGTCACTTCTTGGGTAACTTCAATTGAGTATTTATGGGCTAACACAGTCTCTGCAGGGGAAAAAAAATATAGAAATTTATATTATTCAATAAAGGGTGAGTCTGCTCAAATATTCATTGTAGGTGAAGTCTGGTGGAAAGAGATATGCCTGCCTTCAAATATGTCTGGAATATTCAAACAGAGCAAAGTGCCCAAATATTTCCCAAATATTCTTGTCTACCTGGAAGTTTTGACTTATCTGAGCTACCTTTATGTTCCATCTCCTCCTGATACATTCACAATTATATAACATATATACAAATACAGCAGGGATGGTAGGTGCCCCTTATAATGGGCACACTGTGTGAGAAAAGCATTTCATATGTACCCCATCTAAAAGATGTCTAAAGTTCCCTAAGGCTGGGTTCACACTGCTCCGATCTCAGAGATCGCATATGATTTCGCACCGCACTGCAGTGTGAACCATATGCGATCTCTGTGCGATGCAAAATCAGCCATAGAGATTGTATGACTGAATTTGCATCGCAATCGGAGCAAACTCGCACGGGACCCTTTTTTTTCGCAGGGTCAGAATCAGATTCCTGTGCGAGTTTGCAGTTCGCAGTGCGATATGCATACTCATTTGGGGGTGTCATTAACATTGTATTGACACTCCCCAGAGTACGCATATGGCAGTGTGAACTGCCGCCCAGAGACATGCAGTGAATTCGCAGGGTTCCCGCACCGCAGCAGTGTGAACCGAGGCTAAATCACATCTTTGTTTCTTCCCTTTTCCTTGGTGATGTGTCCTCATGCAGGTGTGGCTCACAATACAATACTGCAGAGAACAGCACTCAATATATGAGAGTGTATTAGGAAAATGGTTATTGCTTTCTACGGGAGGGGAGAGAGTGGGAGTTTGGGGAAGAGGAATCTGGAAACATGAAGATGAACTTTCATTTTGCTCTTTTATTTGACTGCAAGGTTTTTTGTTTTTTAACCACTTCAGCCCCGGAAAGATTTCCCACTTTAGGACCAGAGCACTTTTTGCGATTCGGCGCTGCGTCGCTTTAACTGACAATTGCGCAGTCATGCGACCTTGTACCCTAACGAAATTTGCGTCCTTTTTTTCCCATAAATAGAGCTTTATTTTGGTGGTATTTGATCATCGCTGCGTCATTTCTGATCACCGCTATAAACAAAAAAAGAGCGACAATTTTGCAAAAAAACCCCAAATTTCTTACTTTTTGCTAAAATACAAATCCAAAAAAAATTTATATTCTTCCTCATATTTTTGGTAAAAAACAAAAAATCGCAATCAGCGTTTATTGATTGGTTTGCGCAAAAGTGGTCGCGTTTACGGATGATGAGAATTAATTTCTGGGGTTTTTTATTTTTTTATTTTTTACTAGTAATGGCGGCTATCTGCGATTTTTAGCGGTACTGCGATATTTCAGTGGACATGTCGGACCATTTTGACACTTTTTTGGGACCATTGGCATTTATACAGCGATCAGTGCTATAAAAATGCACTGATTACTGTGTAAATGCCATTGGCAGTGAAGGGGTTAACCTGCAGGGGGCGCTCTAAGGGTTAACTATGTTCCCTGGGCGTGTTCTAACTGTGTGGGGACTGCCCTGGCTGGGGAAAGGGGATGATCACAGCTTTCACTTACAGGAAGGCTGTGATCATTGCCCTTCCCCCTTCAACAGAACGGAGGTCCGTGTTAACATACACGGACCTCCGTTCTTTCAGTGCGGGGGAGCCATCGCGGGTAGCCGCCGGCGATCGAGTCCGCCCTACCCGCTCTCTGACTCCCCCCGAACACAGTGAGCGCGCGTGCGCGCCTCCGGCGGCGTGCGCTCACAATACTAGTTATCGCGGCCGCCGTCCTGTGAAGGCGGTTCGCGATAACGAACCACCTTGTCGCCGTCACGCTGCGGCGGGCGGTCGGCAAGTGGTTAACGGTGAAATTTCTCAAATTTAAGGGAACTTTTAATGAAATTTTGGGATGGGGAAATGAGTCCCACCCTAAAATCCCACCCCACAATCCCAATCCACAATCCCAACCCACATTCTCATCACACAATCCCAACCCCAATTCCACCATACAATCCCAACCCACAATTCCACTACACAATCCCAACCCACAATCCCACCACACAATTTCACCCCACTATCCTACCCAACAATCCCACCATACAACCCCACCCCACTATCCCTGCCAACAATCCCACCTCTAATCTAGCCTACAATCCCACTTCACTATAGTACCCCTCAATCCCATCCCACTATCCCACCCTACAATCTCACCCAACAATACTTTACCTAAGATCCCTCTCTGAAATCCTGCCACACACACCATAACAACCCACCGTAACACACCGTCCTAAAGTCTCTCCCTAGAATCCATTTCATAACAACCCACTCTAACATCCCACCCTATCACCCTACCCTAACTCCCCATGATATCACTTCACCCTAACATCCGATCTAATCTCCACCCTAACAACCGTCCCTATCACCCCACCCCAACATACCACCCTAACAACCCATCCTATCACCCCACTTTAACACACCACCCTAACACCCAACCCTAACACATCACCTTAACACCCAACCCTAACATACCACCTTAACCCCAACCCTAACACACTACTCTTACACCCAACCCTAACACCTAACCCTAACACCCCACCCTAAAATCCCACCCTGAGTAAAGGGGTAGGGTTTTAAAGTAATTTTCAAGGGAATTTAAACTCTTTAAAGTGGCAATTG
>BLSH010074503.1:677030-698171 GCA_018402905.1 Glandirana rugosa | reverse complement strand
ACTATGGACACCCGTATGAGAGTTTCGAAAAAAGGTGACCAGAAGCAGATAGCGTGGGTCTAGAAAAAGGGTAAAGAAGAAATGGAGATTAGGGCGGGAAACAAGAAAAAGGGCGAATGAGTCTGAGTATATATCTAACCTCTAATATGGGAAGCAAAGTTAACTAAAATAATCGAAAACGTTCTAGCCCATGAGTGGATGGAGGTGGGAGAGTGACGGTTTAACAAATTGGTCCCGCACGGATTAGACGTCCATACATATTATGCTCACAGAACCCTAAGGGGTAAGGAGGGAATTACGACGTTTACCAAAGTACGAGGGTAGGGCTATAACAGAAAAATCAGGAATGGAGTAGGTGTGGGATCAAGTATATAGCTCAACTATATCGGGATGGGAGCATGAAACCATTTGCAGCATTAAGGGAGGAATGGGGAATCCCAAGACACTCGTATTATACATACCTGCAGATTAGGCACGCCCTGGTTAAACAATTTGGCAGTGAGAGGGTGGAGGTAGGTGAGTACCCGATCTTGCAAAAGCTAATAAAATCAATTGAAACGAAGGGTATAATCTCCAATCTATATATGAGTCTGAGTAAGCGGGAAAAAGAACAAAGGGCGGGATTAGAGGTAAAGAAGAAATGGGAAAAAGATCTGGGTGCGATAGACGAAGACCAGTGGAAAAAAGCTTTGAGAGTATGCCCACAGGTATCATTGGCACCTTCTCAAAAGATCTCACAACTCTATTTGGTACATAGAGTCTATTACACCCCAAAACGATTGTGCAGATTCGGAAGAAAACAAGATGACAAATGCCCTAGATGTCAGAACACAGGGGACTTAATACACATGTTTTGGAGGTGTCCAAAATTATACAGATACTGGCGGGACATAGTAGAAGCGATTAACTCCGTTTTTAAATCAACGCTAGAAATGGATCCAAGACAATGCATTCTGACTGGGCTGGAGGACACGGGTGGTAATGGCTTGTCAAATGTAATAATTAGCTGCTTGTTTCAGGCAAGGAAAATGATAGCACAAAAATGGCAATCAAGCTCCCCCCCAACTATTGGAGACTGGGAAAAGTGCATAGACGAGACGATATGGAAAGAGAGAAGAATATATGTAATAAGAGGAAAAGTTGAAGAGTTTAGCAAGAAGTGGGGGCCTTGGTTGGAAAAAAAGGGTTACCCTCCTTAGAGGTTATAAAAGGGGAGAGAAAGAGAGTGTGCTTGAATAGGCTGAAGGGGAATGAAAGGTGTGAGTTTTTCAACACTAGGTGTATGGATGGGAATGTGAGCAAATGTGGGGAGAGGGGAGAAAAGAGAGGGAGGAGGGATGGGAGGGGCATATTATATATACAGTGGGAAAGTTATTTCTATTTGTATTATGAAATCTTGTTGCATGAAAACCACAATGATGTGAGACACTGTCTGAGATATAAAATGATCACGAAAATGATTAATACTAAGACGGTGCTTGTCTGATGTGGGAAAAGAAAAAAAAAATAAAAATAAAAATAAAAAAAAAAAAAACAAGAAAATATATAACCACACTATCCCATATACACAATTGTTCACCCACAGTTGACCCAGAAGAAGGCAAAAAAAACCCAGCAAAGCATGGATCCAATTTGCTATAACGGGGGAAAAATTCCTTCCTGATCCCCCAGAGGTAATCGGATATTCCCTGGATCAACTTTACCTATAAATGTTAGTACCCAGTTATGTTATGTACATTTAAGAAAAAATACAGGCCTTTTTTAAAGCAATCTACAGTGCTGGCCAGAACCACCTCTGGAGGGAGTCTATTCCACATTTTCACAGCTTTTACTATGAAGAAACCTTTCCTTATTTGGAGATCAAATCTTTTTTCCTCTAGACATAAAGAGTTCCCCCTTGTCCTTTGTGGTGACCTTAAAGTGAATAACTCAACACCAAGTTCACTATATGGACCACTTATGTAGTTGTACATGTTGAATATATCCCCCCTAATCTACTTAATAAATTCAGTTCCTCTAATCTTTCCTCATAGCTGAGCTCCTCCATGCCTCTTATTAGTTTGGTTGCCCTTCTCTGCACTTTCTCCAGTTCCCCGATATCCTTTTTAAGAACCGGTGCCCAAAACTGAACTGCATATTCCAGATGAAGTCTTACTAATGATTTGTACAGGGGTGCAAAATCATATCCCTCCCATACCTCTCTTAATACAAGAAACGATTTTGCTCACTTTGGAAACTGCAGCTCGGCATTGCATGCCATTATTAAGCTTATGATCTACCAAAACCCCCAAATCCGTCTCCACTATAAATCCCCCAAGCTGTGCTCCCCCTAGTTTCTATGAGGCATGCATATTCTTAGCCCAAAAAGTGCATAACTTTACATTTATCAACCTCATTTGCCACATAGTCGCCCAATTAGACAGTGTATTGAGGTCTTCTTGTAAGTTGGAGACATCCTGTAAGGACGTTATTCTACTGCATAGCTTGGTGTCATCTGCAAACACTGAAATGCCACTTTTAATCACAGACCCCATATCATTTATAAATATATTGAAAAGTAAGGGTCTCAACACTGAACCTTGGGGTACACCACTGATAACCTTAGACAATTCAGAGTATGAATCATTAACCACTACTCTCTGAATTCGGTCTGCACTTTGCTCATCAAGATCTCTAATGCGAGCTTCCAGAAGTGCAACCTGTTCACATCGATATCCATCCTGGAGCTGTTGCTCCATTGTTACATATATGCGGCACACTGTGCACTGAACAAAACCTTCAATCTTGCTAGCACACATTTTCCCAGATACAACAACACTAATAGCAGGAAATGTCAGATGTTATTTACAGTGCAGACTTGCTGAAATTGTGCAACAAATGTGTGAAGTCTCGCAATAGCTTAGCAAGTCATTTTCAAACTTGCAGCTCAGTTGCTTGCTCTCTGGGTTAAATTGTAAGCGCCTTGAGGGCAGGGAACAATGTGAATGTACAATATACAGTGGTACCTCGGTTCACAAACGCTTCTGTTCACGAACAGAAGATTTCACAAAAATTTGCTTTGGTTTATGAACTCCGCTTTGGTTCACAAACATGAGCCACGGTCATTTTCCCTGCTCTTCCCTTCTCTGACTCGTGGTCACGACTTCCTGTAGGTGAGATTGTGGGTCACAGGGACACTGAAAGTGTACAGTACTGTGAAGACACTTACAGTACAGTATTGAAAAGCTTTTTGGTGTGCTTTTTAGCACATACATACGGTACTGTACATCCAGTATGGCTCCAAAGAAAATGCATAGCAAGCATGGTGATAAGAAGAAAGTGCGGAGCAGTATTGCAGGTGACAAGAATGTGCAAAGCGCAAATGCAGGTGACAAGAATGTGCAAGGTTAGCATTCTCTCTCTTCATACTGTACTGTACTGTACTGTGTTTCAAATCTTTGTGGTTCAAAAACGAGGCACATATACAAACTGTTGTAATTCCTACACCGTTCACCTGATTTGGATGTAAATACCCTCAAATTAAAGCTGAAAGTCTGCAGTTAAAGCACATCTTGTTCATTTCATTTCAAATCCATTGTGGTGGTGTATAGAGCCAAAAAGATTAGAATTCTATTGATGTCCCAATATTTATGGACCTGACTGTATATTGTGTGGTGCAAGATCTACTAAAAACTAAATGATGGTCGTACCCAGGGCTGTGGATAAGGGGGTACCACTGATAGTTCTGTACAGCAGGGGTGCCCAGGCAGCAGGGTGAAACAGATGTAGACAGGGAGGGTGATCGGTGCCGCGGGGGGGCATGTTACTGGAACCGATCCCCCGTATAGCTCTCTCTGCAGCAGCTAAAAGCCAGCTTCTTCTTCAGTTCCAGTAATTGCTCCCCTGCCACACTAATCAAGCTCCCTGTGAACCATACATTTCCACCTGCTACCCAGGCCCCCCTGTGCCTGGGTAGCAGGGCCCCCCAGTGCTGCCCACGTCCCTCCTCTCCTTCCTGCCGGCAGCTGCAAGCACACAATAGAATTTTAGAATAGAGAGTGGAAGAAGGGTCCCCTATCTATGTCATATTTACCAGCCCCTTCCTTTCCAGAATAAACACAATGAGTGATCGGTACCAATCACTCACTGTGTTCATTCATAACTGACGCATAGGGGGGTCTGTCAGGTTGGCTGTATGGTTCCCCATGGTTTCTAACAGCAGCCCTGGTTGCACCACCTGAGTATGAATCTTCACAAAAAAAAAGAAACAGATTCAGTATGAAAATCTTTCTACTGTGTAAGTAATTTTTTATCTTAGGTGATATGGAAATTTTTACACTTTAATGTGTTTTCTCAAGTGGGCTACATTCATAGTAAATTAATTAAACGGGAATGTTTTTGTGGCTGTTTTAAAAAGAATAATTCCTATTGGGTTAGATCATAAATGGCGTATTAGCCTGTATGCAAGGTCTTTGTGTCCATGCCATATTTAGCTTTTATATCAAACCATAATTCATTGTATTCCAATCTAGGAGCACCAGAAATACTATTTTGTGCCTTAGTCATGCTCTGATAAATATATTTAAAGCCTTGCATCCTTTAAATACATTAGCCTGCTTTTATTTTTTGTCTCCTTTTGAAATTTTAACCATTTGCTGAAGGCCAGCCGCAGCATGACGGTGGCAAAGTGGTTCGTTACCGCAAAATGCCATCACCTGACGGCGCGTGCTCACTGTGTTCCTGGGGGCCAGGGAGTGGGTAGGGCCGACTCGATTGCTGCCGGCTACCCGCGATCAACCCCCCCCCCCCGCAGTGAAAAAACCCAAGGTCCGTGTATGTAAACCCGGATCTCCATTCTGACAGAGGGGGAAGAACACGCCTAGAGAACACAGTTAACCCTTAGAGCGCCCCCTCCAGGTTAACCCCTTCACTGCCAATGGCATTTACCCAGTAATCAGTGCATTTTTATAGCACTGATCGCTGTATAAATGCCAATGGTCCCAAAAAAGTCTCAAAATGGTCCAACATGTCCGCCGCAATATCGCAGTACTGCAAAAAATTGCAGATCGGCTCCATTACTAGTAAAAAATAAAATAAATAAATAAAAACCCCATAAATGAATTCTCATCATTCATAAATGCGGAAACTTTTGCGCAAACCAATCAATAAACACTGATTGCGATTTTTTTTACCATAAATTTGAGGAAGATTAAAAAATCGGCCAAAACCGATGAAAAAAAACATTTTTTTATATATTTTTTTGGATTTGTATTTTAGCACAAAGTAAAAAAAATTGGGGTTTTTTTTGCAAAATTGTCGCTCTTCTTTTGTTAATAGCGGCGATCAAAAATGACGCAGAGGTGATAAAATACCACCAATAGAAAGCTCTATTTGTGTGAAAAAAAGGACCCAAATTTTGTTTGGGTACAATGTTGCACGACCGCGCAATTGTCAGTTAAAGCGACGCAGTGCCGAATCGCAAAAAGTGCTCTGGTCCTAAAGGGGGGAAATCCTTCCGGGGGTGAAGTGGTTTTAATCATATATCTATATATAGGTATAATTATATATTTATGTTCCTACTGTGATCTGAGACTTGGATTTGTTTTCAGTATTATTCTCATCTAAGGGCCAAAGGAAGTTTAGTGCATGCCTTTGGGGAGGACCACGCATGGGCAAAGCACAGGTTCACTTGAAAACAGTTTTGATCTGCCACTTGAGTTTTTTGCTTTTTTGACCAGCTTTGAGGAAAGTAGACCAGCATTTATCTTTCCCTACTTTTATTGTTACTGTTGAAACCTAGTAGCATTGCCATCAATGCAAATTTCCACATACTACAGAAATACTAAATATGTTTTGGTAGAGACCCTACATTTTTCTGACCGTCACTCATTTGGTTTCTCTAGGCAGCCAAGGTGAGACCACTCAAGATGGGTATTCCCTCCAGGTGGGCTCCAGTGTCATTGTCATACAAGAGGGTCTATGTGTGTCCATTCCATGCCAATTTACTGCAAACAACAAGAGGAAGTTCACAAATAGCACCGGCTACTGGAAGATGGATTTGGAAACTGCTGTGGCCTCCAATGATAAGTCCATAGCGTTAAAAAAACAAAACTTTCACCTGGTAGGAGACCCAAATGTCGGGGACTGCACGCTGCACATAGCCGATGCCACAAAACAAGATTCTGGGATCTACTTCTTCCGATTCGAAGAGAGCAAAGACAGTCTCAATAAGTTTAATTATATGGCTAACAAAATAACTGTGCAAGTGACAGGTAAGTTTGTTTGTATCAAAAATGTTTGATCACTTATTGTATCTCAAAACATGCCAAATATCGGCGTGCGCACAGAGTGTTCCAGGTGTGCCTAGGCACAATCTAATCACCCTGTGCTGAGCAGCATCCCCTGCTGCTTGGCTGCAGAGAAAGGGACTGGGGAATCCTTAAAGTGAGACATCAGGGGTTTGTTTAGACACCTGATATTACGTCAAAGACCCCCCATGGTTATAATTGGTTATAAAAAATGATTGTAAAAAATTATTTAAAAAAAATACAATTGTAAAAAAGTAATAATAAAATCTTAAAAATAGCAATCTCTGCCCTACTGACATCGTTCACTGCTCTACGGACACTGTCCATTGCCCTACTGCCCTATATATACATATATACACACACATGCATATATGTTTGAGCTTTGGGGTGCACAGCCTAATGCAATACTCTGCAGACACCTATGAAGCCAACACATAATAAATTGAATTACTCTACATGCTGTGACTCCAACCCTGTCACAAAAATAACACTTAAAAGCTGTGCCTGTACAAGAAGGTAGTAATTCCTCACCTATCTCGACCAAACAGGTTTCCATTGAAGATACATATTTTCAGCAAGGTCTGTTCAAAATCTGACACTTGTTGTTGATCTCCTGATACTTGATGCCAGGGCCACCAATTAGGGGGTACCACAGGTCATAGCCCAGGCCCCATCAGTTCAACAGCAGGAAGCTGACAAGAAAAAGGAAGGGGAACCTGAACAGGAGTGGCAAAGGGGATTGCATTTACTGCCGGAATCAATGCCCTGCAGCAGCTGAAAGCCGGCTTCTTCTGCTCTCCCTCCTACCAACTTTCAGCTGTTGCAGGGGGGAATACAGGGGATCAGTTTCTGTAAATGCCACCCCTTCTGTCCAGGCAGGTTCCCATTCCTTCTGCTGCCCAGGTCCCCCCTGTGTGCTCTCTTGGTCAACCATACCCCCCGACCCCAGCAACACCGCCTGTTAGAACCCCCGTTGAGTTTTTACTGCTATCCTGGGCTCTGATAAAGAGATTTACCCTCACTTCCTGTCCCTGTGACAACAGCTTCACAAGACAGGAAATAAGAAAAGTCTGCCAAAGACAGTGATAAAAACCTCTAGGGACTGAAAAGATGAGCATGCCAAGCCAGTGGAATCCTGTATGAATTTTTATTTGCTAAAATGAAAGTGGTTTAACAAGAGTTGACAGCCGTTCCATGGCTGTCAACCTTCAATGAGACCCTTTTATTGTGATATATAAAAATTCAGACCTGGATTCACCCCTAAGGCTTGGAGCTCTCATTTAATCAATCTATACTAGCTAATTCTCCAAGGGGCCCCACTGGGCCTCCATTAGGCAACAATGAACTGCCATACTACACCAATAATTTGATTTATTTGAAACTGCCACCAAGCTTAGAGGCCAAGACTCCACCACCATTTATTTCATTGTTTTTAAAGATTTTCTTTCACTTCCTTTCTGCTGAAATCTTTGCCACCACGCTACCCAAAACGAAAAAACACTTTAATCCATGAAAACCCATTATTTGTTGTTTTGTATATTGCCTGTACAGTGTATGTGCTTTTTTCCAAGGCAGATCTCACTCAGAAGCCTGAGATCATTGTCTTTGGGGAGATGGTCGCCAAAGAAGAAGTGAGAATGACTTGTTTCCTTCCGGGAATCTGCTCACCGCCAACAATAAAATGGTGGAGGGACAATGCAGATGAAGTTTTGGAAAGCACATCTTTGTCAGTAACCCCGAATCTATGGGACCATGGAATTTCTGTAACCTGCGAGGTGTCCTTACCAAAGGTGGACTCTTCTTCTAGACAGACCCTTGTCTTGGATGTTCAGTGTAAGTAGACCACGGTGTATTTCTTTTTGCATACATAACATATGTAAATAGTTGGATTTTGATGGACTGTGATACAATTTTATTTTAAGAGTTGGGATTCAACTGATAAAGTATTTTTTTTTTTTTTTTAAAGATAAAGAATAGTGAAACTCGTGCACAGGGGATATACACAAAATGCACATAACGAATACGGGGTTGGAGGCGAATATAATACAACAACAGTGTCATAGAACTATTAAGCAATGACCACACAGTGTGCGCCAGGGTGCCTGAGTCCAAGGACCTGGGAGCAGAAGGGAGGGGCAGGAGATGTGGACTAGTCAGACCAGATATTTAAAAAAAAAGGAAAAAGAAAAAAAGGGGGGAGGGGGAAGGGAAAGAGTGGGAAGAGAGGGAAAGGGGAGAAGAAGGCAAGTATAGTTCCCACAGGCTGGAGAACAGGTGAGGTCAACTGGGATTACCCAAAATGGTCGGGTGCACAGTATGAAGAACATAAGACCACCACGGAGTCCATACCTTGAGAAACTTAGAGTGGGAATCATGGAGGATGCTGATCCTCTTTTCATTGACCATTAGGGTGGTCAAGATGTTCTTCACCTCCACAAATGAAACAATGGGGTTTTTCCAGGCCTCGGCTATTGCGCGTTTAGCAGCTATGAATATTTGGGTTGCTAGTTTTCTGTTGATAAGAAAATAAACCAGGGATTTGGCAGTGTAGACAACCAAGCTTAGCAGAGAAAGTACCTTTTCAACCACATTTCTGCGCTGTGAAGTTAGGTGAGCCTCAGGCCTCAGAAGATTTCTTGCATACACTCCAATTCTAATGCTGATTGTGTGTGGGAATCATGCCGTAGAGCTATTAAGAAGAATTTTGTCAATTTTCATCAATTTAGACACAAGGATATACACTTCTAGATGTACACTTATAGTAGAATATGTGCTGGAGGTTGTTAAAAAGACATTATCACTGCCAAAAAACTAGAGAGGAGTGACGTTTTAAAAGGTTTGACCAGTTGTGGTTTGACCGAAGCATTAGAAAATTTGCAAACCTCCAAAATTAGGAATTTTTTAAAAAAATGGAAAACCCTTTAAGGTTAATGCAACCAGGTACCAAAAAAGTGTGTATTACAGAGCAATATATGTGACGTGTGCAGGATGGTTTAGGTAGCTCCTGGCACCCTTGCCTGAAAAGGCTAATGACAGCTACTTGGTTTAAAAAGCAGACCAGTGATACTGGTTAGAAGGGTGGGACCTGGTGGCACTAAAGGGCAACATAAGGATGATTAGGCAACCACAGAAGCAGATATAAGACAGAAATAACCTCTGCAGCAGGCTCTGGTTGCTGTCTCCTATTGACCTTTTGAAATTCTGTACCGCAAAAAAAAAAAAAATTGTATTTGGATGTACAATTTGGTGTGAATATAACTTAATCCGAAAATGTAATCTGTCGTGGAACCGCCGAAACTACAGCTCAGTTGCCCCTCACTTCACTGATATCACCAAATTTCCTTTCTGATGAATATGGAACCTTAGGTGATTACTGGTGGAGCTGACACAGCAATTGCCTAATGGTAATGGTCACCTGGACAAAACAACAAAAAATAATATAATACATTTACTACAAGTAATAAAATATAAATAACATAACCTAATATAAATAGCACCACTATAAATAATATAATAAATGAATAATATACATAATATTTTACTTATTGAAACCATTTATAAACTACAGCTAATATATTCAGAGTATGGCACTACTTTTTTTTTTTTTATTGACCATACAGCAGTGCCAATGTATCAAAACCTTCACATATCTGGGGTCCTGTACTCAGAATAAATAGGAGAAATTAGTTTAGTAAAAAATAAAGTTGTATTCTTAGCAATATTGTCCTTGTCTTTGTTATATTATTAAAAAAATAAAATAATTTTGTGAAAATATATTAAATAATAATAATTGTACACATAGTGCCATGGATTAAAGAAACCAGAGGTTGATTTTTTAGCATTTTTGTTTATTTCTTTGCTTCGCCAGAAAAATTTTTTATATATATATATATATATATATATATATATATATATATACAGTATATACATACATTTTACATTTCTTTTAAACATCATGGCCCTTCATGTGGAAAGCCATTTGGAATGCAGAGTGATTAAGAAAATAATGTTTGTGTAAATCAGCACATGCCATCAAATTTTTATAACTTGGTCTGCTCACAAATGTTTTCATGGCCCCGGGACTTGAAAGGGTTAGCCAGTTTTTGTAAAGAAAACCTCTGTTTTTCGTAAATATATAATATGACAGCTTTTGTTTGATTTCTCAGCATTCTGTTCAGCATTAGATCTATTTACCAGCATGTTCAGAACTCTATACCAGATTCTAATCTTAGTATACACTCATCTGCGTGTTGTTGCCAAACAGCCGTGTCTTAGGCATTGAGCCATTGCTCGGCACATCTGTTATTGTCAATTATGAAGCGCGTTCTACATAGTTCTATTATTGCCTTGCACTGTATGCGTGTGCTTTATCACTGTAGATCAGGGGTGTTGCTAGGTCTACAAAAGATCTGGGGCTAGAGCCCATAGCAGCGAAGTAGAGTCATACGCTTGAGCAGGCATACACATGTATATAATATGCGTCTGTATAAATATATATATATAAAACTATAAATATCATTACATTTCTGAGTGCGGATCCCCCTTACATCAGGGTCCCCAGAGAGCCCCCCCCTATTTACATCAGGGTCCCCAGAGAGGCCCCTTCCTTACATCAGGGTCCCCAGAGAGGCCCCTTCCTTACATCAGGGTCCACAGAGAGCCCCACCTTACATCAGGGTACCCAGAGAGCCTCCCCATACATCAGGTGGAGGCAAGGGCAGAGCCGGAACCCGCACTACCACAGCTCAGTCTGCCCCTGCCTCCTGCATTCCAGACCGGGACATACCTGAAAATTGCAGAACTGCACCCACCCGGTAAGAGACTCGGGGCTATAGGCCCCAGACTCGGGGCTGTAGCCCCAATAGCCACCGCCTAGCAACGCCCCTGCTGTAGATTATATTGTGCATAATAAAAAAAACTGGTGCAGAGAAAGTACATGTTAGAACTGCCTGCAGGAAACAACAACTTTCAAATGTTTAACCCTACAAATTTGAGAATAAAGCCAAATTGTTGATTGGCTATATAATATCTGTAAGAAAAGTTACACAAAATGTTAAATTTAAGCTTGTGTTAACAGATAGAAAACACACCTTAACAAGGCCTACACATCCCTACTGATATCATGGGTCTACCTCCTTCAAAGAATAAGTACACCTCCTTTTGTGAATTCACGAGGACTGTACCAAACTTAAAACAAAATTGGGGATAACTTTTTATTAACTTACGAGTATATAAGTCATTCAAATTTCACATGTTAGTAGAGCAACTCTTCCTCTATACAAAGATACCACTCAACATAGTCTCTATCACAAGTGACGCATTTGAGCTATCACTGAACCCAACTCTTGAAACCCTTTTTGAAAAAAATTCAGGTGCGCACTGTTGTACCCTCTTCTTCACAGCCACTTTCACCTCATCTATGTCATCAAATGTTGTCCCAAAGGACAGTCCTTCATTGGACCAAAGAAACAGAAGTCAGAAGATGATAAATCTGTGCTGTACTGTGGATGGGGCATCACTGACCAGCCAACTTTGTCCATCACCTGATTTGTTGCCAAAGATTTGTGTGGACTAGCGTTGACATGGTGAATGTGGATGGTTTTAAGATTCATGTTTGGTCTCTTCCTCCTATTGGCTTTTCAAACCTTCTTAAGTGTCTGCTGGTTATGGTATGGCCATGTTCCATAAAAATAAGGAGAAGGATGCATTTGTCATCCCAAAAAATGTTGCTGCTGGCTCTTGAACTTCTTAGGCCTTTGGGAGGAGGCGTGATACCAGGTGGATGATCTCCCACTGCGTATCTTGTATTAAATGCTAGTTTCCTCTTCTTTAAACTTCTTCATCCATCAGTATACATTGTTTTTGTCAATGGTGTTATCTCTGAAAATATCCTGTAGCCTTCTGTGGATGTCGGACAGCTTGCACCCCTCTGTCAAGAACTGAATGACGGCACATTGCCTCTTCATGGAATCCATTATTTACCTGCAATGAAAAAAAGAGTTACTATAGAGGAAGAGTTTCTATACCAACATGTGATATTTGAATGATCTATGGAAGGTAATCAAAAAGGTATGCCCACGTTTGCATTACTTTTAGTACAGGTCTCTTACATCAAAACTGATTCTCATCAAGAACTACTGAAAGCCTACCAGAAAACAGAAATTGGAATTTCACATTTTTAAGTAGATTCTTCCAAATAAAAAAAAATATATATAATAATATGAATAGCCTGTCAGTTATTTAAAACATTCAAATATGTACAACTTCTGCCTGCTACAAGATATCCACTGTTATCTTTGCTAACTAGAAAACCTTTTTCTGTGAGCCCCTCTGATTCTGATTTTTTGATTCTGATTTTCTTTTTGTAATAAGGGTTTTGACTTGTAAGCTAAGCCCAGTGTATCTGTAAAGCCTCGTACACACGGTTCGGCGGTTGTACGACCGAACGGACCAAATCGTATGTTGGCTGTTGTATCTAGCATACTGACTGCACTATACGATCGTACGACCAAAGAAAGAACGTTCAGGTGCATGTAATTAGCATCTGGTCGTTCTTGACTTCGGAGCATGCGTGTTTTGCACAATACAACTTGTTGGACCAACTTCTCTGTACACACGATACAACGGTCGTATGACCGCTTGTTGGTACTACCAAGTTTTCTAGTTTGCTCATACAACTTCCGTTGTACAACCGTCGTACGTCGGCTGTTCTAATTGCATGTACTAACGATCGATTTCGCGTACAACGGTCGTTCATACGACCTGTTGTATACGATCGTCGACTCGTGTGTACGAGGCTTAAGTCTCCTTGTCCAATGAGCAAAAATTGGCAACACAGTAGGAATGAAAGTCCTCAAATCTTTGCTGGGGTCTTGAAATGAAACATAACTTGATGAGAAAAAAAACATAAATCTTGGTGTGCTGATGATTTTTGCTATTTGGATTCTCATGTTATCTCCATTGGCCATGGGCCTATCTCAAGGTGTTAAAGGTAAAGGTGTGGAATGGATTTTTATTCAGCCCTTGTCAAACAAGCCTGCCATATTGATCACTAGGCACTCTCAATAGACAAGGGTATGATCTTAGTGCAGTGTTAGGTCCAGAAGCGTAGATTAGCTTAGAAGTCATATCAGTCATTAATGTTATGCAATTTTTTAAAGCTAAAATTAATAGTTTTAAGGCAAAATTAAGTTTTAACTTTCATACAAATTTCTACGCTTATCCATATTCCTGATATATAAACAAAGCAGCTGCTGAACCATAATGTAAATGTTAAGGCACATCAATTATGGGTAGGGATGGCTACAGATGAAAAAAAATGCCTTGACCGTTGACTTCCATTTGAATGACAAAGCTATAATATTCTTCCTCAAAACCTCTACTAATCTAGTCTTCCCTTATTTCAGATCCCCCAACCATCAAGCTCAATACCTTTATTGAGCCCTCAGGTAATGTGTTTCCTATCTACAGTTTCCTGTTCTTCCATTGTCTACTTATGAGTCTTTATGCATTGGTTTAATTGTGCAGTTCAGCAAGAATGTTCTATACCAGGGTTTCTCAACCAGGGTTGCATGGAACCCTAGGGTTCCTCCAGTGGTTGGAAGGGGTTCCTTGAGCAATGGTCAATTTCTACCTCTCAGATAAATTTCCAATGATACCATTGATCTTTTTAGCTATCTGTAAGGGGGTAATTCCCAATGACCACAAAGGTAAGGAGCATTATTTCCATTGACCATCACACTAATGTATCATGAGTTGCATACTTTTAATTTTTAGCAGGGGTTCCCCGCCGAGACCAGAGAATTATTTCAAGGGTTCCTCGGTGTTGAAAAGGTTGAGAAAGGCTGTTCTATACTATATGGCCAAAAGCTTGTGGACACCTGATATCACATCTACCTAAATGAGTTTGTTGGAAATTCCATTCCATTCCAAATCCATTTGTTTGGAGTTTTACCTTGCAGCTGTAACAGCCTCCACTCCTCAGGGGGGCCTTCCTTAAGATTTTGTAGTGTGTCTGCGGAAATTTGTTCTCATTCAGCCAAAAAAACATTTGTGCCGACTGGAACTGAGGTTGGACGAGAAGGCTTGGCTTGCAATTAGCATTCCAACCTATCTCAAAGGTGCTGAAAAAGTGTTTGTGTAAGCAACTTGAGTGGCCTTTGCCATGTCTTTATGGAGCTGGCTTTATGCAGAGGGGCACAGTCCTGCTAGAAAAAGAAAGGGGCCTTCACCAAACTAACACCATAAGGTTGGAAGTGCTACTTCCAATTGTCCAACATGTATTTGTATGCTTAGATATTTACAATACTTTGCACTTTAAACACCTGAATTCAATCTTGTCTACCTAATTCTGTTTCTATACTAAATAAAAGTCATGTATTATAAAAAGTGTTTAAATGCAAATTAGTAATATACAGTAGTTATTGTCAAGTTAACAGATGCATGCTAAATTTGGCCTGGGCATCTCTGCATTAACATGCATTACTGCAAAAAAAATTACATGCCCTATTTTTTTAACCACTTTCTGACCGGTCATCGGTTTATAATAGGCCGGACGAGAGCTTTCTAATCCTGAGTGGACATCGTATGGGCTTCTCCAGGAGTGTGCCTCCAGACACAGTGGAACACAGATCTCCATCCTGGGCTGGTCCCGATACAATGTGATCACTGGGACCAATCACGGCGATCACATTTCATTCATAGCCAGTCACTGTGTATTAGGTGATCTCTGTGATTGGTCACATTGGATTGTACACAGCCAATTAGCACACAATGGCACATGAATGAATGCCATTCATAAAAATGATTACTTACCCAGAGCAGTATAGTGCCACTATAAGAGCATACAGTGTCGCTATGTACTGTTCTGGTCAGAGTCTGTAAAAAAATAAAATCTATTCAGTGTCCCTGATCACTGCCACACCAGTCATATGATGATGCTGTACTGCTCTGGTACTGCTCTGGTATTTTATTGAGGTCATATATTCAAAAAAGAGCTTTAAAATAGAGAAATGCATGATCAATCCTATATTTCAGAGCTAAGGTGGCCCCTTTTAGAAAGGGTTAGGAAAGAAATCGGGAAGGGTAGTGGTGGATCCTTATGGTAATCCTAATGTTATTTGGAGAACAGAGGTATTAAGCTGAGATATTTGGATTCTTGGGGCCGGTAGCTTCTCCAGTCCAAAAGACCTCCACTGTCTCTTAGGTTTTTGACTTACAGAATTTGAGATTCAAGAACCATACCAAAATTTGATCATCCAGATATAGATTTATTCTAAGGTAAGAAATAGACTTTAACACAAAGTAAATGATTTTGGGAGCCAGTTGCAGTGAAAGACACTAAATACCCAGACTGAATACAAATTTTACAGTTTTAACCAAATTGTTCAAGAGTAGATTTTGTCAGCAGCTGGTCTGCTTCAGACAGCCTTGGGGCTTCAAGCCCTGATGAAGGGGTATTCCCTGGCGAAATGTGTTGTATTTGTGTTAAAGTCTATTTATCTTGGTGTGGTGCTTCAAACTCAAAGTTACCTTAAGAAAGAGGACTTCTGTCTCCCACATGCCATTGTAACTATGTATCTTTCTATACTTTAAAGCTCTTTTTTTGCATATATGATCCCAGTTATATAAATAGGGTTAACCTTTGGAGTGTTGGATTTTTAGTCCTGAAGCTGTGTAAACAAGCCCTGAGTTATATAATTATCTCCTAATTTTGTTATCTGTAGAAACGACTTTAGAGAACCATACAGTGGCTGTGAAGGAAGGGCAGTCCATGATTCTGAGGTGTTTGGTGGACAGTAATCCAGCTGCTGAAGTGACCTGGACCAAAGGAGAGAAGACCATAGCCAGCAGTGTGACGGGACAGAAGCTGGAGCTCTACCTGGCCCATGTAAAGTCCAGCGATGCCGACACATACAGCTGTACAGCACAGAACAGTCATGGAGACACGAGTGACTTTGTTGACATTGAAGTGGAATGTAAGTGATGGAATAAGATGTGCTTGTCACTTAAAGAGTACCCAAATTTGATCTGCTATGAGCCTCTTGCAGGCCCTGTACAGAGTAGGATTGTAAGAGGAAAACGTAGCACAAGGAACCAATCAGATCATGTGCTGACATGAAGCATGCTGATAGGAGGAGATAGCAGAGTGACAGAGAGATGAGTTCATCACAATGCTGCTTCTTTTTCACTGTCCAGCTACAGGCATGGGTGGGTTAGGCTCAGTGCAAGTGGGTTGAATGATGCTGGCCATTAGATTGAGGACATCTAGTGGAAGAAAAAAGTACTGCAGGGGGAAATCTGTGTATTGAATGTGAATGTTGCAGTAAACGCTGATTTTGTTATTTTATCCTGTAATGGGTGATTTATTTTATTTTTTTATTTGTGGCTGGAGTTATGAGTTAAAGTTGAACATCAAGAAATGTTTTGCTTTTTCTTAGGATCCACACATTTTTACAAATGAGTAGATAAGGACAATCCGCAACTCCATAAATGCTCTTAGTCAGTCCAGATTTATTATATCTCCATAAGATATACAGTAGATTTTAACGCGTTTCAGCCATAATGGCCTTGGTTGTGAGCATCGTATAGTGGACCGTGCAATCTATAGGATATAATGTGGTGGTATCCTCATCCCAGTGTTAGATACAAACATGGATTTCCCCCAAGATAAGGGACTTTGAATAGGTCACCAACCACATGAACTTATATAAAAAGTATATTTTATTTAGCGTATAAATTGCATCAATTAAATCTACAAAGAAGAAGCAAATTACAAGTACAATAAATTACAGTTAACACTGCACCAATGTTGCCTTGTTGGTGTGTTGCTCACAAGAGCATGACTAGAAGTCCGTTGTCCGCAAGATGGAATGCGATTGCCTTCCGCGTTGGAATGCGGTTACCCAACACATGCGTTTCAGAGCATGAAAAGCCCTTCATCAGGGGTGGCTGTACAACGGGTTTAGGCAAGTAACTGTGTACCACATTGGAAAGTCCTTCTCGTCTGCAGTTCTTTAGAAAAAATAGGTTGTTTTTGGAGAGCGGTGGAACATCAGATGGGGAGATGCCTGTAGATATATATGTATATATTCCTCTTTTCCTTTTGTCCTTTTTGAGTATGGTTGACCGATGGATCTGCCTACGGTCCCCTCTAGGTGTCTCTCCCTGCCAACCCCTCGATTCTGGGTTGTGATACGGTCGTCCTGTCTGTCCCCCGCTTCAGTAGTGTCTGCTTGTGAGCAAGGATATTATGGCGGAAACACGTTAATATCTACTGTATATCTTATGGAGATATAATAAATCTGGACTGACTAAGAGCATGAATGGAGTTGCGGATTGTCCTTATCTACTCATTATATTGGCAGCAGAGCGACTGTACATCCTGCACCCGACAGCTCAGGAGGAGTTTCATTCAACTGGGGTAGTAGCACCTTCCTTTGTTGTTTATGGACTTTTTCCAAATGAATCCAGTTAGAAAAATGTGTCAAGAATTGGAGAAAGTTATGTGATTCTTGGGTGAAAATATGTATGGACAGCTGATAGGAGGAGAGAGTAGAGTGCAGTAAGATGAACTCATCTGTCTGCTTCACTGTCCAGTCTTAATGTGGGGTTGGGACAAGACTTGTATTATAAAGGAACTGGTATAGCACTATTTTGGGCTATGACTATAGTTCTGAAGAACAGAAGATACATCCTCCGAAGATGAAGGCACACCCATCGTGTATATTCCTTTCACACACAATACTGTGTGGCTAAAAGTGTGCTGCAACAACTCCTCCTGATTGGTCAAGGTGCATAACATGGATAAGGTATGTCACCAGAACACCAGCAAACTTGTTTTAAAGTGCAAAGCTCTCTTTATTGCATGATTACATGGAGGAGCAACATCTGAGGACCATGAAGAGACATTTCATCAGACATGAAACATCACCTGTTGATGACGGGTCCCTGTGCAGTCCTGAAACATTGCTCCTCATTGATCATGCATTTTTTTGGTCCCCTGTGGTGACATAACTCATCCAAAAAAAATGACCATTTTATGCATTATGATTCAAAGCCAAGCATTGGCCCCTACTACCTAGTGTCTTCGGGTGCCATTCACAATGAATAGTACACGTTTTACTGCTCAGTACTGCAATGTACGGGTATGCATGCGCCTAACGATCGCTTGGAGAAGTTTTCTTTTACGAATACCATATGTTATTTTTCCTAGTGCAAGTTAGATCAATAAAGATTTGATTGGTTGTTAAGTTCTCTGCATTCATTTTATATTTCATCCTCATTCCCATCATCAATATTAAGTATAACCTCACTTTCTTGCAGCCAGCAAAGTAGAACCTGGTGACAACCTCTATGCTGGTAAGAAATTATTATTACTTCGTATATAAAATTTTGTACTAATGGATGTTCTGTAGACAGAGGGCCATGAGGTGCCCAACCATACCTCACCATATCATACCATCCCATGCCATATCATGACATTCCATACCATATTATACTATGCCATGCCATACCATACCATACAGTATAATAAGTTGCCATACCATATTATACCATTCCATGCCATACCATACCGTTCTGTACCATACTATAAAATAGTATGCCATACCATGCCATACCATATTATACCATGCCCCACTGTACCATACCATACCATAACATACCATACCATATTATGCCATTCCATTCCATGCCATACCATTCCATACCATATTATACCATTCCATTCCATTCAATACCATACTATGCCATACATACCATTCTGTACCATAGCATAACATAGTGGACCATACCATATTATACCATATCATACCCTACTGTATCATACCATACCATATTATACCATTCAATTCCATGACATACCATACCATATTGTACTGTACCATACCATAACATAGTGTACCATACCATACCATGCCATACCATATTATACCATACCATACCCTACATTGCCATACCATGCCATACCATCCCATGCCATACCATACCATACCATACTATAACATAACATAACATAGTTTACCATACCATTCCATACCATATTATACCATACCATACCCTACTGTACCATACCATGCCATACTATTCCATACAATACCATAGCATGCCATTTAAATGAACCATTCACAAACAAACCACAGGTATTATTAGCAGATTCATAACTATATGTGATGGGGCTCCATAGCAAGGCCCCTTAGCCTTTCTGATCTCCATCAAAAAGACAACTCCTCCAACATAATATCATTTACATAGCATTTTTTTTAATGTCCCCAAACTATATATACAATACATTCATTTGCTCTTATGTGCTAAATGCTATTGCTGCATGACACTGTGTAACAATGCTGCCTACCCCTCTGTACTTCTGGGCCCCATAGCAGTTGCATGGCTCGCTATGGCTATAGTGTCTCTTGGGTATAAGTATGTTGATATGATTAATATTATTATTCAACATTATTAGCAAAACATAGACAGCAAAATACCAATTCAGTTAGAATGAAAGTCTTGGACATGTAAGCTGACAATCTAAAGGATTCAGTCTATCATGAATGCCACTGCCAGACTCATTCACCTTACAAACCGCTCAGCGTCTGCTACCCCTCTCTGCCAATCCCTCAACTAGCTGCCAATCACCCAACTAATTAAATTCAAAATGCTAACAATAAGTTACAAAGTCATCCACAACTCTGCCCCAACTACATCACTAACCTGGTCTCTAAATACCAACCAAATCATCCTCTTCGTTCCTCCCAAGACCTCCTGCTCTCCAGCTCCCTCATCACCTCCTACCATAAGCATCTCCAGGACTTCTCCCAAGCCTCTCCCATCCTCTGGAGGTCCCTTCTCCAATCTGTCAGCTGTCTCCAAATCTATTCACTTTTAGGCGATCCTGCCGCCACCTAACAACTACACGTTTTATTTTCTTCATCAGCTCATCCCCCACAGTTATTACCCCTTTGTATCACTTGACCCTCCTTCATAGATTGTAAGCTCCAATGAGCAGGACCCAATGATTCCTCCTGTATTGAAATGTATTGTAATTGTACTGTCTGCCCTGATATTGTAAAGCTCTGCGCAAACTGTCGGAGCTCTATAAATCCTGTATAATATTAATAAAGGATGATTCTATTACAGATGCATCTCCCGATCTGGAAGAAGTCACTGCAGCTTCACCTCAGCAAGGTAAGCAAAATATTAGCAAATTAAATGTCATCCATTTAGAGTTTAGATCTATTTTAAATGTATTGGATGGTGTGATGATGATGAACGAAAACCATGCGTGTTCCAACCATACCAGGGTATCAGGCAATTAAAATGGCTGTTTTATCAGCTTCCAGGGACATTGATTACAAACTCCTTGCTGGGCTGGTAGCAGGAAATGTCCTGGTCCTGTCGCTGATCGCTCTAGCGCTTTTCTGCTTCGTGAGAAGGAACATGAAGAGAAGGCAGCAAGGTAATAACTGAAATGCTCTAAAGACAAAATATTGTAACATGTGCTATATAGTAACTCAACCAATCATCATACATTTTTATTTTGTTTTATTATTATTATTATTCATAATCATATATCATTATTATAATTATTACTATTATGATTTTTATTTTGCAATTGTAAATCATGCATTATGGCTATATGTGGCATTTGTGCCATATAGTAACTCAGCCAACCATCATGCATTTTTATATTGCTGTAATAATATACTGTATTAGTGGAAAATATTCTTCTTATTATTATATGTTGTATTTTTAGATCATGTATTATACTGTTGTTGTCCTTTTTGTACTATTGGGAATAGTAATAAATAATGGCTGCATACTTTGAAAAAAGTTGGGCAAACTTATCAACTCAACC
>BLSH010074503.1:663874-677020 GCA_018402905.1 Glandirana rugosa | reverse complement strand
TACTATTATGATTTTTATTTTGCAATTGTAAATCATGCATTATGGCTATATGTGGCATTTGTGCCATATAGAAACTCAACCAACCATCATGCATTTTTATATTGCTGTAATAATATACTGTATTAGTGGAAAATATTCTTCTTCTTATTATTATGTTGTATTTTAGATCATGTATTATACTGTTGATGTCCTTTTTGTACTATTGGGAATAGTAATCAAAAATGTCTGCATACATTGAAAAAAGTTGAGCAAACTTATCAACTCAACCCCCCCCCCCCCCTCACCCCCACCACTACCACCACCAGCCAGATATAGTACCCTTCTAGGTATGGGGTACCTCCACGCTCCCACTACATTCCTGTAATATAGTAAATGGTGCCTGGGCCCAGGTGTTCATACATAGGAAGGGGTGTGCTTATCATTTCAAGTCATGTGATCGGTGCCCCTTGCATTCAGAGATGAAACAATGCCACCTGCAGGCAGTGCATGGCAATACTTCTTTCCAAGTGGCGAGTCACATTTTGAAAGCCCCCCCCCCCCAAAAAACAAAACATACAGGTCCTGGTGTATTTCAGACAATCCTGACCTAGGTTGTAGCCCAAAGGGGTGCTTACCAGAGTGTTAGCCCCGGGATACATTTGATAATTACACAGGATAATTGGTGCCAGGGCAGGGGCACCAGACATGAACATAAAAGTTATTTTAAAGCCCCGTTTCAGGATTTCTACCTCATCCACCTTCCTTGCAACCCTCAACCCTAAAAAAAAGAATTCCTAGTGGGATTTATTAACAGGATCCCAAACAGGCAGCACAAGAGCACTAAGCATTCAGCCATCATTCTACCCATCATTGACTAGGGGGGTGTACTGCCCCTAGTAACACTTTGCTGTTTGTTGTTCTATGTATGCATTTACTGTGACCAATACCTGCACATTGAGAATATCTTCATACGTGTCTTCCTTTTCCAGCTATAATCAACAATGGACAAGAACTCGGTTCACAGGGTACAGCATCGGCCTACAAGGTATATGACTATGCATGGCTATTGGTGGGATGTGTGCATCCAATCTTTACATACATACACTTCAACTGTCAGGGCTTAATATGCATGAAATAATATAAAACCACCCATTGTGTCAGGAGTATACAACCCAGCATCACCAGATAGGGTATACAGCATCACAGAGAGGGTATACAGCATCACCAGATAGGTGTATACAGAGTCACCAGGTAGGAGTATACAGAGTCACCAGATAGGAGTATAGAGAGCCACAATATAGGAGTATACAGAGCCACCAGATAGGCATATACAAATCCACCATATAGGAGTATACAGAGCCTCCAGATAGCAGTATACAGAGCCACCAGATAGGGAAATACAGAGCCACCATATAGGAGTATACAGAGCCACCAGATAGGAGTATACAGAGCCACCAGATAGAAGTATATAGAACCACCAGAGAGCAGTATACAGAGCCACCAGATAGGGGTATACAGAGCCACCAGATAGCAGTATACAGAGCCACCAGATAGTAGTATACAGAGCCACCATATAGGATTATACAGAGCCACCAGATAGCAGTATACAGAGCCACCATATAGGAGTATACAGAGCCAAGAGATAGTAGTATACAGAGCCACCAGATAGCAGTATACAGAGCCACCATATAGGAGTATACAGAGCCAAGAGATAGTAGTATACAGAGCCACCAGATAGCAGTATACAGAGCCACCTCATAGAAGTATACAGAACCACCAGAGAGCAGTATACAGAGCCACCTCATAGAAGTATACAGAACCACCAGAGAGCAGTATACAGAGCCACCAGATAGGGGTATACAGAGCCACCAGATAGCAGTATACAGAGCCACCAAATAGGAGTATACAGAGCCACCAGATAGAAGTATACAGAGCCACCAGATAGCAGTATACAAAGCCACCATATAGGAATATACAGAGACACCAGATAGCAGTAT
This sequence comes from Glandirana rugosa, assembly GCA_018402905.1. Taxonomy (NCBI): domain Eukaryota; kingdom Metazoa; phylum Chordata; class Amphibia; order Anura; family Ranidae; genus Glandirana; species Glandirana rugosa. Next base: position 675,044 of record BLSH010074503.1, on the reverse strand, counting down.
ACAGAGCCACAGTATACAGAGCACTGACAGCACCCCCCTCCCTTACTGTGTGTGGGTGGAGAGGATCCTTCTGTCTCCTCCATAGCAGCAGCATTTTCGCATGCTTCCTCTTCCTTGCCAAGCGCCTAGGCATCCAATAGGATCGCCTGGCGCTTTGGCCAATCGGGATACAGGTCTCACCGACCTGCCTCCTGATTGGTGGGGAGACCCTGCAGTGTGAAAATAGTGAAAATCCATTCACTATGGTCACACAATTGGGTGGGATAGGGGCGCACTCTCTGCACCCCGAGCCCACCCTTTCTTGAAACCTATTAGAGCCTCGGGCTCTAATCAGGTGCTTAACAAAAAGCACTCCCTCCTGCCCCCGCCATAGGAATCCATGTGTCCGGCACCCTGAAAGGATAGGAGTGCGGCGGCAGGGATGGGGGGGGGGGGTGACGCCCGTGCGCCCCTAATGCACGGCCGCTCCTGAATATATTGCAGCTTACCGAGATGTGGTGGCTTAATTCGTTTTCTTTTTTTTTTTAAGGCTTTCTTTCCCTCTGTTTACATCTGGTGATCTGGCCAATAACACACCTCCTGTATTAGAATACCCACTTTGGATGAAGGAGCACAGGGGGCACAAAAGACATCAGAATGGTCAATCTGGGGGCGAGGGGAGTGTGAAATGTACTAGCAGATTCCAGCCCACACTTTATAATCAGTTACAGCAAACATTTTTTTTCATTCCTTTGGGGATAAAAGTTTTACATAGATACATTTTTTTAAAAAGCTGATCATTGTAAGCACCCCTGCCAGTGTTAAGTGGTTTGTCTCATCCATGTAAACTGATACATTCTGCTGGAGAGTTTGTGCTTTTGAAAAACAGACTTGCTGGCAGGATTACCATATGAAAAGAGAAGAAAGAGAGTAAAAGAGAAAACGAATGCAACCATCACATCTAAGAATTGGTAACCTGCAAAATAATAAATGTTTGCTTTTGGGTTTCATACTTGAAGGAATATCAGCTTTGGATAATACAAGTTGGCTGGCTATCATGTTGAGAAAATGGATTTAACTTCACGAGCCTGTTCATTTTATCTGATATAACATTTATAGAGATTGGCTTGTATATATTACCCTTATATAACTTTTTTTTTTCCTTTTCAAGGGCTTCAATAATTAAGTTTTATGAATGGATTTATGAACTTTGTGAACTATGACATCATCATCTCTATAAACTGCCGTGACGGAAGGCTCATATCGTTATTTAATGTTATTGGAGGACTCTGTTCCTTTACCTTCTGCTACTTATCAGCATTCCCCCTCCCATATCACCCTACTTCCCTTGTAGACAGACACAAAATAAAGTACCCCTCTAATGCTCCTATCACTGATATCAGCCAACATGATATCTAATGAACTGGTGGAGATCGTATAAAACAGCTTGTCCGGTTATAATATGCTACAGAAAAATGGCAACCGATTGCACACAGGGCGTCGACCATAGGCGTGCGCACAGAGTATGCCGGATGTGCCTGGGCACACCCTAATCACCCCATGTGCGTTAGTATTATCGCTCTGTGTGCCAGTGTGAAAAATCTCCCTCTTACCAGCTCTGCCATAAGAGAAGTGCTTATGCAGGGAGATCAATGTGCCGGGCCATATATATGTAGACACGCACTCACGTGTTTTTGACCTTTAATGCAGTAGGCTGCGCACACCTATGGCAGTGACCAAAACTAAGCCAGCAATGTATGTCAGCCTCAGCTCTGCTCTCCACCTGCAGTAGAGGGCTCATTTCCACGAGGACCCGGATTACTAACATTCTGCACACCAAGATGGATATTCCCCTACTTTGGTAGGAGTGAGCATTTGCCATATAGGACCCTGGGTCCCTCAGTGTCAGGACTAATATATCTGACCATTTCCCTGATCCATGACCATTTTGGTCTATGGTGTTCTTTGAATCCGTCCACCTTAGTGACTCCTTTCCCAGATGTTTTCCCAGTAGTCTCCCTATAGGAACTCTACGCCTAAGACCCCAAGACTGTGGGTGTCTCCCTGGTAGCTATCTAATAGGATCCAGACTCATTATGACCATAAGAGTATTGAGTTCTTAAAAAGAATTACAAGGTTTACACTTTTCTCATCTTACCTCCTCTTTGGACTGGAACAGAGATCTTTCATAGCCTATGCACACGCATGTGGAACACTTGTTACCTCTATAATATGATGATTGATTTTTAATGCTATGACCACCTACCCCTGAGGAAGATCTAAGATTAAGTCATCATCGAAACGCGTTGGGTTCTCCCTGCCCTCCCATGGCAGAGTTCAGTGGTCATATTGTTTGTCTTTCTGTTCAATTCACTGTCACTGTTATGTTAAAACACATGAAGTTTATGTATTCAATGGCAAGTGTAAATTTATTCAACTTTGTCCATGTCTCCCCTTTGCACCCTGGTGTTGGTTCATTTTAAAGGAATTAATACATGTTTTCATTTTATCCTGAGTTCTATTCTTGATGAGCTGGTTTCCCTGATGAAGTCCCAGTGGGGGTTTCTTCTGCCTTTATCCACCTGCAGGAGAGGTCCCTCAGATGTGTTTTGCCTCAACAGTTTGGCCCACTAGGGGGCAAAATGCATCAGTAGGACCTCTCCTGCGGGTGGAGAGCAGAGCTGAGGCCATCATACATTGCTGGTTTAGATTTGATCACAGTGGGAAGAGTTACTAAAAGTGGAGCACTCAGAATCTGGTGCAGTTTTGCATGGTAGCCAATCATTTTCTAACTTCAGCTTGTTCAATTAAGCTTTGACAAAAAAACCTGGAAGCTGATTGGTTTATTTGCAGAGCTGCACCAGATTTTGCACTCTCCAATTTTAGTAAATAACCCTGAGTGAGTCGGCGTCCTGCTTGCAACTAGTTGCCATTTTTCTGTAGCATATTGTAACCTACTTCCCTTGTCATGGTCTTCAGTCTGTTCTCCTGTACCCAACGCATGTGTACACAGGTCATTGCCCCCCAACCCCATTAACTCCCCACTTACTGCTCCTCCAGCTTTTCTAGCCACATCCTAGGGTCTCCACACTCTCCACCTGTTTTATCCTGGATGGCTTTACCACTGGATGTGCCGGATATGAAGAGCTGAATCTGTGAGATACTCTGATCCTGAATTAACACATCTAGAAATGCCTTTGCTTCTAGTTCTATTATGAATCGCTATTGTCCACTTTATGGTGTTTAAAGGGTGAGTTAACCTTTACACACATTTCCTAAAAAGATGCCCATGCACCACAGTGTCCCCAATATAAAGCTAGGCTCATAGCTCCCAACTGTCCCTGATTTTGAGGGACTGTCCCTAATTTCCTCCTCATTAGAATTGAGCGAACACCTGGATGTTCGGGTTCGGCCAAACTTTCCGAAAACGTTCGGGTTCGGTACCGAACGTTATCCGAACTTTACCCTGGACCCTGAACCCCATTGAATTCAATTGGGACCCAAACTTTTCGGCACAAAAATGACTGTAAAAAAGTCCTGGAAAGTGCTAGAGGGCTGCAAAAGGAAGAAAAATGGGAAATGTAATTAGATCTGCAATCTGTCCCTCAAAGCAGTGGTAATCTCTACCTAGTCCAGTATCAGATCGTTCTGTAATGCAGGATGAGAGATCGTTCTGTAATGCAGGATGAGATGTTATAGATCTACAATCTGTCCCTCACAGCAGTAGTAGTAATCTCTACCTAGTTATTAACACTGCAATCGTCCCTCACAATCTGTCCCTCACAGCGCCGGCAGCTTCCTCTCCCTACACTAACCTGAGAGCATGTGACATGCAGCACTGTGGCTCCAGCCTCATATAGAGGCTGGGTCACATGATGCACTGGCCAATCACAGCCATGCCATTAGTAGGTATGGCTGTGATGGCTTCTAGGGAAAACCAGTGAAACGCTTGTTGATTGGCTGCCCTGCAGCTATTTAACATGCGTGATAAAATACCAGAACCCAGAACCCAAACCCGAACGTTTTCTGAAAATTTCGGGTTCAGATTCGGGACATGGACACCCGAAAGTTCAGTACGAACCCAAACGTTACAGTTCGGGTTCGCCCAACTCTACTCCTCATTCGTCCCTCATTTTGGTCTTCTCTATATAGCTGCATATAACATGCACTATTTATCTATCAAAAAGTGTTTTAAAGGGCTAAACCTTCCATCCAATTTCTAATTTCCTGCATTTGTAAATTCCAATGGCCTGTATAAAGGAATAGTAGTAGTAAAAAAAGCACTTGTGGGCTTAACCAATCATTTTTTTTGTAGAATTCTCCTTTAAGGGAGCGTGGCAGGGGGTGTGTCCTATGCCAACATACTTTTGCTAATAGGTGACCCTCATTCCCATCTCAGAAAGTTGGGAGGTATGTAGGCTCCAATCCCCAAACAAATGCCCACCTCTTCAGCTGAATCCATTGTCTTTCCCAAACCGTCCTGCAGATGGCAGGACACACCCATTGTCCAATGCGTAGCCCTGGAAATGCCAGCCTCCCTCCCAACCCATGTATGTGCAGTCAGCGCTCTCTCACTTTTCTGTGTTTTTGCGTGCAAAGGGGAGCATATTGCGCATGTGCGGGTGAGAAGGGAAGCTTGTGGATTTCCAGGGATGTGCATCTGCAGTTGGGTGCATTCTGCCATCTGCAGGATGGAATAGGAAGGACAATGGTGTCAGCTGAAGAGGTGGGCATTTTTTTGGGGGGAATGGAGCACATCATTTAAATATATTAGGGACATTGTGGTGCATGGGGACCATTTTGGGATATGTGTGAAAAGGTGAATTCGCCTTTAAGGAGAATTCTATTCTTATTTTATTCAATAATTTCCCTTTGGGATTAATAAAGTATTCTGAATCTGATACAATTAATGATGCTGTTCTTTTATTTATTTGAAATAAATATTTCAAGCTCATTTTAACTTCATGTAGTGCTGCTACAATTGCCAATGCCATTGCTCAAATGATCCACCACTGGTCGTCGGGTCGGGTGCTGGCATGAGTGTGCTCATCCACAAAGCATTGTAACCAAAGATAAGACAGCTAATGGCCAAAGTCCCAGCTCCTCCAGATACCCACACCCCTTGACGCATTCCACCTCGCCCACAGGGGCTTAGTCCTAAAGTCATACCTCTGGAAATGTCAGGGGTCAACCCTCTATAATTTTCCGGTTGATCACCACTGCTTTAACCACTTCAACCCCGGAAGGATTTCCCCCTTAATGACCAGGCCATTTTTTGCGATACAGCACTGTGTCATTTTAACTGACAATTGCACGGTCGTGTGACGTTGTACCCAAACAAAATTGACTTCCTTTTTTCCCACAAATAGAGCTTTCTTTTGGTGGTATTTGATCACCTCTGTGGTTTTTATTTTTTGCGCTATAAGCAAAAAAAAAGCAACAATTTTGAAAAAAAGCAATATTTTTTACTTTTTGCTATGATACATATCCAAAAAAAATGTAAAATTTCTTCATCAGTTTAGGCTGATATGTGTTCTACCACATATTTTTGGTAAAAAAATTGCAATAAGCGTACATTGAGTGGTTTGCGCAAAAGTTATCGCGTCTACAAAATAGGGGATAGATTTATGGCATTTCTATTATTATTATTATTTTTACTAGTAATGGCGGCAATCAGCGTTTTTTTTTACCGGGACTGTGACATTGCGGCGGACAGCTCGGACAGTTTTGACACTTTTTTGGGACCAGTGACATTTATACAGCGATCAGTGCTATAAAAATGCACTGATTACTGTATAAATGACAGTGGCAGGGAAGTGGTTAACACTAGGGGGCGATCAAGGGGTTAAATGTGTTCCCTGGGAGGTGTTTCTAACTTTATGGGGGCTGGGCTGACTGGAGGAGGAGAGAGATCACTGTTCCTAATCACTAGGAACAGACAATCTCTCTCTACTCCCCTGACAGAACGTGGATCTGCTTTGTTTACATTGACAGATCCCTGTTTTGCATCTCTCTGGAGCGATCGCGAGTGGCCGGCAGACATCGAGTCCGCCCCACCCGCTAATTGGCTTCCCCGCTGGCCAGTGGGTGCGTGCCTCCGGCGGCGAGCCCACGGAACCCGTTCCTGCGGCTGACGTACCTAGACGGCGATTCATGGGAATGAGCCAACCTGCCGCCGTAAATTGACGGCGGCTGGTTGGCAAGAGGTTAAAGTGGTTGTAAAGGCAGGACTTTGTGCATTCTCCATATCAAGTATCTTCTGTGTTCATTAACTCTCCTCCCCCAAATACTTACCTGAGCCCAATCTTTATCCAGCGAGCAACGGCTCTCACCGCTCTCTCTCTCTCTCTCTCTCTCTCTCTCTCTCCTCACTAGACATGAAGGTTGCAGCAATAGCCATTGGCTCCTGCTGTTGTCAATCACAGCCTTTGAGAAGAGAGAAGGAGGCAAGGATGACCCATGTGGTATGTGTGTCAATGGACACACAGACCGCGGCTCGGGGGATCAAGCCCACATGAGTGCCCCTATAGCAAGAAGCTTGCTACGGGGGCAGTTGGCAGGGGGGAGGAGCCAGATGCACCAGTGGGGGACCCCATAAGAGGAGGATAGAAGTTGCTCTGTGCAAAACGATTGCACAGACCAGGTAAGTAGGACGCAGTGTTGCCAACCTCCAGCAGCATTTTATACTGGCAAAACATGGGAAATTTACTGGCGGAGCACATTTTTTACTGGCAACCTGAAAAATAACAGAACTCCTATTAAAAACGAAGACAATTGATATTTAAACACAACATGGAAACACTGACAACACTGACCCATATCAAGTAGTTTGCCTGGTTTACACTTAAAAAGTCAGCACAGCATGACAAATTATCAGATATTTATAGACAGATGTAAAAACCACTGATTTCTACAAACCGCCAGTAAATTTACTGGTGGTTGGCAGCCCTGTTAGGACGTTTGTTGTTTTTACAAAAATAAATAAATGACCTTTAATATTTTCACTTGTGACTTTTTTGACTGCCACTAGAGGTCAGTAAAGTACTACTTTACTCTGCCTTAAACAAAGCTAAAACTAGTCCTAGGATACAATACTTATATGTGCCCACTGGATGTCAGTAGAGTACAACTTTTGAGAAAATTCAGCTAAATGCCCTTGAATCCCTTTTACATTCCAATACTGGGTTTGTGTGACCCCTACAGAACAGAGGCACATAAGAGAGAACAGCAATTTAAATGAGGTCATGCTGCTAGCATTCTTTTGAATTCCCTTCAGTTCTCCATTGCTTGTTAAATGCAGGCTGACAATAAAACTTTTTGTACATTCAAGGTTAATACACTTCTTGTGAGCGTGATTTTCTTTTTCTTTTTAACCAAAGAAACAATACGTTATTGTAATATCTGCGTGTGCAGTACTCCAGAAATGCCACAAGATGGTAGCAAAGAGAACGTAGAATGTAAAATGATATAACATAGAATATAACATGTTACATTGTCCATTTTTTAAATGTACTTATTTATTTTTAAAAGGCCTCCTGCACACTGGACATTTTCAACGTGGCCGTTAGGGGCATCTGGCAGTTTATTTTCCCTGACTTTAAGCACCCCTGCTTGTTAGCCTATGCCAGAGACACTACTTAAGCCATCCAGGTCGCAGGCCGCGGGCGGCTTTGGCTGCTTCCCAGCTGCTTCTCCTCCTCGGCGGCTACCCAGGAAGCTTCCCCACTGCTTCTCCTCCCGGCCAATTCGGTTGCTTCTCCTCCTGGCCAATTGCGTCTTAAGACCCGCTTCCTGATTGGCTGGGTAGCAGGAACATAATAGCAAATATTAATTTGGTAATGTCACACAAGTGGGTGGGCTCGGGGCGCAGCGCTCTGTGCCCCGAGCCCACCAATTTTGAAACCAATTAGAACCTCAGGCTCTACTCACGTGCTTCTAAAAAAACAAACCCCATAGAAATCCTTGCATCCGGTGCCCTGCATAGAGATTAGGGGTCGGACGCATGGAAATTAGGGGGGCAGTGCCCCTGCGCCCCATATGAGCGGCCTCCATTGTTCAGGACCCTGCTTCAAGAAACCTTGCCTTGCTACTGATCCCTGGGTCCCTTCCCACTGATCCTAGGACCCTTTACTTTCCTCTGCTCCCTGGGCCCTTCCCATCAATCCCAGGGCCCTTTACTCTCATTGCGGTGCCTTTATTACGATTCTGCAGCAGGACTCTTTAACATGTTCTTCAGTGGACCCCCTTCCTGCCGCCTTGGAGTACCCCCACAGTGGTGAAACGCCAGGGCCCTGTTGCAAGTGCAACCTTTGCGACCCTGGTAGTTCCGTTACTGCAAAACAAACAAATGGACCTTAGGTGGGCAGTGCCCCTGCACCCCATATGAGCAGCCTCCATTGTTCAGGACCCGGCTTGAAGAAACCTTGCCTTGCCACTGATCCCTGGGTCCTTTCCCACTGATCCTGGGACCCTTTACTTTCCTCTGCTCCCAGGGCCCTTCCCAGTACCCCCAGGGCCCTTCACTCTCATTGCGGTGCCTTTTTTACTGTTCTGCAACAGGGCTCTTTCACATGTTCTTCAGCGGACCCCCTTTCCTGAGCCCCATATGAGCGGCCTCCATTGTTCAGGACCCGGTTTAAAGAAACCTTGCCTTGCCACCTTGGAGCGCCCCCACAGTGGCGAAACACCAGGGTCCTGTTGCAAGTGCAACCTTTGCGACCCTGGTAGTTCCTGCAAAACCAACAAATGGCCACTGACCTCACCTATAACTGGCCTTTGCAGCAACGGGGAATACCAGGGTGCCTTGGCGAGGCTCTGTAGCTTACACATGTATTTGCAAATGTGTGCAGACTAAACTCCTGTTTTTAATGCATACCGTTAGACAGGATAATTCTGTTGGTCGCAGGCTGGTCGGTAAGTTGAGCTGGGGAATTTCTTTTCCACCACTGGCCTATGTGTCCGTGCACAGGTAGGTGTTTAGAGGCAGAAAAAAAAAAAACACTGCCAGCGCGTTCAGGAGCAGCGGCATTTTAACAGAAAAAAATCTTAACATGTGTAAACGCTCTTCAGCGTGCGTTAACACTAGACACCATTAGAGCTTGAGTGTTAATTCATTTCAATGGACAGAATACCTTATTATTCTGGGCAATTAAATAAATTAATGCGCAAGCACTTGATGCGCCTAAACGTATCTGAACAGTTTACATGCGTTTACAGACATCACATTTTTTTTTTTGCCCAAAACGCTGCTGCTAGGAGGACAGGCATCTAGGAGAGTTGGCCAAACATCCAGTGTGCATGAGGCCTAACTCTTGGCCTTTTATTAATTTTTTTTAAAAAGGAAAATAGCAACAAACATCCCATCAGGTGAGATCAGAATGCATTGTACAAAGAAAGGGCATTGTCAAGTAGATAAAATAACATAAAGAACTGTACAGTATATTCAGCAGACACTTGTACATATGAGGTAGAGTCACAAGGTCTGATAATGAGGTCTACAGAAGGAGAGGGGGAAGAATGGAATGGACAAAAAAAAAAGTTGTAAAAACAGGTCCAAAAAGAAAACGGTGAACATTTGTAACAAGAATGTAACAAGTGATGTTACATCACAAGGTGTAGGTCTCAGCATCAAACTAAAAAGAATTTAACAGAAAGCATTGGAGGTTAATGGTACAATTACAATAGTATCAAGTACCCATAGACATGCACACAGGGTGTGCCTGGGCACATTCTAATCACCCAGTGCACCACAGATTCCCCCTGCTGCCCTGGAGGGGAGTGCATGGATTTGAAATTGCAGGAGGCCACTCAGCAAAGAGCACTTCACATTCTTTCACTGTCCAGTGCAGCTGAGGTTGCAGAGAAAAGAACTGGGAAGTCTCAGTCCCTTTCTCTGTCTCAAAAGTGAGACATCAGGGGTCTATTTTGACCCCTGATATTTCACCAAATCCCCCCAACTGGGCTCTCCAAATGGTAAAAAATAAAATTGTGAAAAATACTAAAAAAATAAGATAATAAAAATACAAAACTACTGACACCATCCACTGCCCTAATGACACCAATCTCTTCACTACTAACCCGGTCCACTGCTCTACTGACCCTGTCCTCTGCCCTACTGACAAAGTCCACTGCTCTGACTGACACCATTCACTGTCCTACTGACACCAATCTGTGCCCTACTGACACGCAAATAAGCTATGGGGTGCACACCCTAATACAATAGGCAGCGCACACCTATGAAAGTACCTATCCAGAAGGAGAACTGGACTACAAGTGCAGTGTTGTCACTGTATTTGTGCTTCATTGAGATTTATGAGAGCCGTGGTGACAGATGGGAGTTGTAGTTTTTACATTTACCCTGTGAATGAATGACGCAGCTGTGTGGGCGGCACCACCGACAGTCACACCAAATTCCAACACAGACTAATGGCTGCAAGGAGACGCACCCTGCGATTCAAGTAAGTGGGGGCTCTTTGGGGGAATGTGACCATGTTTCATGTTACACCCCAAGTATGGATGAAACCTGGTCAGAAAGGTAGACTGACCCTTAAAGTAACTCAATCTGAAAAATAATGTTAAAATAATTCAAAGTTGAATTTCGGTATGGATATTTTTGCATAGTTACATTGGTCTAGATTGGTATACTATCCACCACTGAACCACTTCCTCCCCCCTCCCTGGCAAACTGAGATCGTCAGGACAAACAGGGGCCTGGAAGTTACATGAGTCAGCATTAGAGTTGAGCGAACACCTGGAAGTTCGGGTTCTGCTGGTCCGTCCGAACTTCGGGACAAAGTCCGGGTCCGGGTCCGGACGGAACCCGAACGATCGCACGGACAACGAACCCCATTGAAATCAATGGGGACCCGAACTTTTAGGCACAAAAATGGCTGTAGGAAAGTCCTGGAAAGCCCCAGAGGGCTGCAAAAGGAAGTAAAATGGGGGTAAGGGTAGGGCAAGCGCCCTACAAAAAATGGGGACAGGGAAATAACTGTAAATATTTTTAAAAAAATAAAAACATAAAAAAAGCAAAAATGGAGGTGAATGTGGATCATCTTCAAACTGTGTCTGAAAAGTATTAATTAACGGTAGAAGCCATATAACTGTTTTAAAATCATCTTCAAACTAGGGCAAGTGCCCTACAAATAAATGGGGATAGGGAAAATAAATTAAAATCAAGTAAAATAACGGG